>KK502418.1:325824-354372 GCA_000688735.1 Glossina austeni | reverse complement strand
ATATATATATATATATATATATATATATATATATATATATATATATGTATATATATATATATACATATATATACATATATAGGCATGCATGTTCATTTTGTCAAAATGTTTGCAACGCCCACAAGCAAAATTTTAAAAATCCCACAATATATATATATATATATATATATATATACATATATATACATATATGTATATATATATAAAATTTTGCTTGTGGGCGTTGCAAACATTTTGACAAAATGAACATGCATGCCCCCCATGAAGGGTGCAAAAAAGAGTTAATGCTAACAATTCGGAAGATGGTTGCGATTTACCGTAAACCGTAAAGAGCCTACACTCTCTTCCATTCACTATATGACATCTAAAATGTGAAACAGTTTGGCACGAAGAAACGTTTATGGGATGTGGGGGAACGAAACGAAGATACAATCGTAGAGTTTTCCTTACTCGCCGGTTACGAGTATAAAAGTGAAGTAATTCCGATCTTTGCACGTGTATGCAACTAATACATTTTATAACCAGGTATGCCAGGTGTCCATACATACAGCAAGTACCGATAATGATGGTGCAAGCTTGGGGATGATTCTAATTTTCTAATTTTGTCAAAATTTATATTAAAAATATTATAAATTTTGCTTCAAATACACATATGCACATGCAAATCACTCCAGACTATGTCTTTAAAAATCATATTTACTTGTTTGCGGATTCAAACTGAGCAACGTAGGAATATAAATATGATAATATATCACAACGGTCAAGGCAAAGTGGAACACAAATTTTTTGTTAAGAGATCCAAAGATCTTTGTATTTTGCATTGCAATATTAACGAGAATTGGTGTAAAGAGTGCCACAGTTTAAGAGTGTGCCACAAATTTAAAAGATGGGGCACGCATTGGTTTGGCAGTTGCAAGCCTAATGCACTATACACTAATTAACGTCTCTTTTCGTTCAAAGGCTAAAAGAGAATAGTTTGAATACTACTACTACTACTACGACTACTACGACTACTACTACTACTACTGCTACTATTACCACTACTAGTGCTACTACCGGTACTGCAGCAAAACTATTCCTTGGATTTCCGGCAAATGCCTTGAGCTCAAAGCTCAACGAATACGTATTGATTACTATTCCCGGATAGCTTTCGCTTAAAAATTACAACAGCAATGTTAACACAATCACACAAATCCAACATAACATATGTGCCGACATTGCTCGCGTACCATTCGTGAGCCTTGTGTTTAAACATGACATAGGAAAACGTAATCAATAGAGTAAAAAAAAAAACCCGTACTAAGATGGGTACCTATTGTTTTATACCCTACACCAATTCTGATGTGTAAACGACATCCAAAGAGACTTGAGATAGACTCATCTTTTATTATACCGATCGATTCAGAAGCTTGTCGGGTCATCCGTCCCGGTATTCTTATGTTTAACTACACCCTCAGGTCGCAATTTCCGAGGAACTTTGCTGAAATTTAGTACACTGATATGTTTTGTCCCAAGGACGAATCCGACCACTTGTTCGACCACTTCTCCTACGACGACATACTTTGAAAGTCGTGTATCAAGCGAAATTGTGTAGGGTATTTTATAGTGGTATAGTGTAGCCCACTAAAATTTTTTTATTATTTATCTCCCTATTACAAACGAATCTATGAACCGAGTTGAGAAATTTTCAAAATTATCATGACAGGGATGGAGGGTTGGACACAAATCCCTTCTAACTCGTTGTTCTACTTCCAGTAGTTCAGTGTTCACAGGTTCACCAAAGAACAAATACGGCTAAATTTATTTCACTATTCAGAATGATCGAGTATAACAACAATTTAAAGAGTCTCCGCATATGCATAGTGCTGTATGCGCTACATACAGTTGACAAACCCTTGTATCCCTTGTGATTTTGTTACAATGGTAACGATATGTTGTGGTCGACTATAAACATAAATATTTCATTGCTACTATTCCTTTCTCATCTTTCTTTTGATTATGATTAATTCTATTATTTACTGTTTTTTTATTATTTATATAATATTTACTAAGCGTTTGAGAGAACAAGCGAAAAAATTATTCGCAATTTTTTTTTTTTTTTTTCTCTTGCATTCGTTTTCGCAAAAGTTGTTATTGTTGTTATTGTTGTTGTTGTTGTGCACAAGATAGAATTAAATAAGTAAAAAAAGTTATATTCGCTTTAGAACGAATCCTAAATACGCATCACTTAAAGTCGAAAATTTAATTTTTGAATTAATGCGAACTTGCGTTTTATTATTTTAATATTTAAATACGTTCAGGTCCGCATATATATATATAAAAAAAGTTTTAGATGAAAAATTTTCTTTAAGGTGATTTCAGTCTTTTCTGGTCTTCATTACGAGAGTCGGCTCGTGAACAGATCAAAGTTTTTATGGAATTGAATTACGAAACTATTTAAGAAGACTCGATCTACTGTACAATGTCCAAGTCCAGCGAAAAGTCAATCCCCTTAACGGACATACAAATGAGCCACTCACAACACTGGAAGCGACCAACTAGTAATTCCTTATCTTTACGTGATGGGTATTAAAAAAAAAAAAAAAAAATCATATATTTAAACGTACAAATACTTTCCACTTAAACGTAACACTAAGCTGTACAAATGACCTTGAATTTATAATTATTATTGCTTGATATAATATTAGGAAGGGTCGTTTTCCCCTTTAAGCCAATTTTATACGCACGTACGCACATACGTACGTACGTACGTACATACATTACATACGTAAGTGTGTAAGGATGTCTGATTTCCTTATATTTCCTCGATTCGAATGCCTGATCTGGTAACTTAATTACTTAAATTTTCAATACGATTGGAAGGTAAAGAACCAATTAAAGTGTTGGCATTACCTGGTAGCATGGAATTACAAACGACTGAAGATACACTAGTTCCGCCGATAACAACACCACCGCCAATATTTGACGAACTGCCCTCACTTTCACTCTTCCACGACGTAACGGGAATGTGAGGAGCTGGCAAACAGCTGCGCAAAGTTTGTATAATTTGTATGGTGTCCACAAGAGCTTTTATAAAAGCG
This sequence comes from Glossina austeni, assembly GCA_000688735.1. Classification (NCBI taxonomy): domain Eukaryota; kingdom Metazoa; phylum Arthropoda; class Insecta; order Diptera; family Glossinidae; genus Glossina; species Glossina austeni. Next base: position 351,292 of record KK502418.1, on the reverse strand, counting down.
AAGGTCATATAATAAAAAATTTTAAAACCAATAAGCAAACGCCAAGCGACAGACAGCACACTAATGAATTTATAAAACTTACTTTTCTGCAAGGATTCACTTTGTTTTCCGTATGGCTTGCACATTGACGGTCTTATGTAAGTTTTGATGCGAGACATATTTCGCATTAGCTCAGAGAATATACGTATAATCTTGTCTTGTCCTACTGGCAAATTATTGCTATTCGAATCGTGACCACTAGAAGTCCAGGCGCCATTATGTAATGCAAGTAAATCCTTATTGGATTCCAGAGATTCCAGATTTGAACTGAAATTATACTCATTATCATTATAGCGAATATATCGAAGGTTCACATTATACGCACCGTAAGGTTTCTACACTTTTCTGAACCATTTGTTCTACCGAGTGCACGGAAGTAGAAGATGAAATGTCATGACGTGAAGAGTGTATAGTTGGAGACTGCGTTGGTGGTGGCAACTGGTGATGAGCAGCATGATGATTATTACCAGGATTTAGGGTGTTATTATTGTTGGACGTTGGGAGACCTAACGAAGTACCTGGTGAAGGTTGTGGCGCCGAATTTTGACCAGCTGCAACCGCAGCAGCAGCTACAGCAGCCGCTTGAGACTGCATCAAGCCTTGCATTTGCAAGTTAGCGGCAGCAGCTGCTACCGCCATAGTTGTTGGATCAAAATGCTTAGGATCAAGTTGTGAGAGGACCCGTTGCTTTTCCAAAGCAGACAAGCTACTAAATTTCTCTAAGCTCTGTTGGGCTAAAGCACGATTTTGTTGCTGTATTAGAGCAGCAGTGAGATGCTGTTGTTGTTGCTGCTGTGCTGCGGCAGCAGCAGCAGCCGCAGCTGCCACAGCAGCCTGCTGCTGTTGCTGGTGATGCTGTTGTTGATGTTGTTGTTTTGCAGCTGCCGCAGCTGCTGCCGCAGCGGCTGCAGCACTTATTTGAGACAGTTGTGATTGTATATTATTTTGTTGTTGTTTAGTTAAATGCTGAAGTTGAGTGGGCACTTTGGCATGCGAATTGTGAGATTTAGCAGACAAGTCTACCTCGCCACTACCTCCGGCTGAACTGCTAGTAGTTGAGCTATTACTGCCTGCTGAATTAGGACCGCTTCCGGCGCCACTCACAGTTTGACCACTTCCTATATGAGAACTATGGGTGGGCGGCGGCGGCGGTGGTAAGTGAGGCAAATGCTGAAGAAATTCAGAAGGATTAACTCCAGGAAATTGTTGGTCGATAAACGGTAACGGGGAAATGCCAATATGGTTTTTATAATAACGGCATGGCGCGTTGGGGCACGATTGCACCACTTCGATTATAAACTCTTTTTCCATGCCGAAATTTTCTCGACCTATGGTATAGGATTCCATAACAGCTCTTACTGTTGCGTCGACGCTCAGATGGAGGCCATGAGGACCAGACATGTGCTTAAGCATGACTGCATTAGCAAAGTGCTCGTAAGGAAGAACAATTTTTCCGTTTTCTCTTAAAATAAGACGACCTTGTGCATCGAGGGTTAAACGGCTGGCTAACACTCTAGAGAAAACCAATTGTGAGTAAAAGTTATTAAAGAGTGAAAGCAAATAAATAAGAAAACAAATAAGTAAAAGCGAAAAGATTAATGAAAAGCAAATGGATCAGATTTATATTATATTTAGCGACTCACTGTAAGTATGCTGCACTAGGCAGCATAGCATTATCTTTCAAATCGGAGAAGCATTGTAGTAATTCAGCGCTTGGATTCCAGCCTTTGTTTTGCAAATATAATTGCAATAGCATATATAATTTTTCCGTTACGTAGCCGGCTCCGGACAGACCACTGTTACCAGTATTCATTTCAGAGCTGTGACTACCGCCGGATCCTGAAGGAGCTAGCATATTAACACCGGACCCTGGAACTCCAGCAGAAGCTGAGTTGGAACCTCCTTTAGACAATGCAGCCTTCATTGTTTCCGACAAATCTAATTTATAATTTTCTGGATAGAAATTCTTTACGTGGTCCTTTATAGAGAATGAAACAACAAATTTATACAAAAGAAATATATATATATATATATATATATATTTATATATGTATGTATATATAAAACATGCATATATATTTATAAATCGCGAAAACGTATACATATGTGTATTTATACTTTACCAAATTATTCATTTTTCCTGATGAAGTTTTCGCAGTGGCAATGGCCACGACAGAGCCCGGCGAAGGTGTCTCACCCCCCCTAGATGCCGCCCAAGGACTATACGACCTAGCAATTTTTAAAGCCGTTTCTCAAACACTTTAGAGATTTCAACTTAACGGTAAATCAACTATAATAAACTTGCACTAACAATCAGTAAACCCATTAGTTTCTGATTCTAATAAGATTGTTAGTAAAATTTTTGAGCTGCAAAAAATTTGTTGAGACGCGAAATGAAAAATATATGGGTAGATATTCCTTCATGCAGGATTTTTTGCGCTTTTCTTTCATTCTTTGCGAATTGCTTTTAACTGACATTTCATTCTAATATCGTATATCGTAAGGTAAAAATGCAACTTTGTTAGCAAATCTATATTAATCAAATATATATTTTATTATGTTTAACATCCCCTGCTTTATTAAATACGATGCTTAGCAGAACATTCATTTTTATACAACAAAAAACCGTACCGTACCGTGTCTGTTGCTGTAAAAGTAGCACCGCGTGTGTATTTTGTTGTTACGAATCTGGCACCGTGTATATTTTGTTGTGGTAGTATTGGTACCGTGCGTATTTCGTTGTTGCATTTTACACACATGTTTATTTATTTACATTCTTTAAAATTGTTGCTGCTTCGGGGTTATTTATCATAATTTTATATATATGTAACTGTTATTATTATTATTGTTATTACCATTATTGTATTATTATTATTATTATTATTATCATTATTGTTATTATTATTATCAATCGTTAAAATCTTTACTATCGAAAATATAATAAATTCCCTTTTTTAAACGTCACTTTTCCATCACTTCTTCTGGTCCACTTAACATTTCTAACAAGCTTTCATCATAAAACATTGACAACATGCTTTTTGGCATATGAGGGCTTACACTTCGGGAGAATCCTTACAGGCGATCGTATCCAACTAATAAATCTAAGAGGTCCAAATTCGGTGAGGTTACAGTGCTTCAAATAGTTGTACAGAGGCCTTTACAACCCTGAGTTTTACCAACTCTTTAGTTCCCATTTAGCTTTTTTTTTCAGATTCAGTTTCAGTCAAAGTTCAAAAAGTTGCTTTCAGAAGTATAGCGCGAGAACGACAATAAAGGCATGAACGACAAGTCCTACCAATTCCGCAAACGAAAATAACAAATAAGACCCTACTTTCCAATTAATTTATTTGATTTAATTTTTAAATAGACGCGAGTACTGAAAAGTAAGGGGTAATATCAACTATAAAAATTAAATCAAGCCCCGTTTTCATCTCAGCATCTTTTATCATCTTCTAAATGTAAGTTTTTCTTTTGGATTTGTCTGAGAATAAAATCCTATTTCTGAGAATAAAATTTACTTTCCTGCACATTTCTTATGGAGGCACTTTGTCCACACATTGACTTATGTGCATTAAGTTAGCGACGTATTGTCGACATGAAAGGAACTAAATGGAAAGAAAGTTAAAGGTTTTTTTTTTTTTTAAAGCCAAATGTGTGCACTTTTAATTCTAATTCGTATCCGGTGGGCCTTTGAGGAGCGAGATTTTAGATAGACGGAACCTCAACAATTCATAATAAATGTATTTTTATATTATGAAACGTAGCTAATCGATGCTATTTGATCAATATTCGGGATAATATATTGTAATGTTTAACTTGTTAATGGCAACACTACTACCACACACAACACACTACCACTAGTTTAAATACCATTCATAATGCAAACTATATATTGCAGAATCGATCGTCTCGATGGGAAAAATATTTATATGAAATGTTGGTAAATGTTTCAATTTGTTTCATAAATTCTTAGTTTCTCAAAAACTATTTCTCAAGTGTTTCATACTCTCAATGTTCGTCAATTCAGTGTCTCATTTCTTTATGTGTTGGTAATGCTGATTGGTATCATCGCTTACTTTTTCGTTCGTGGTGCGTATAAAAGGAAGTTGACATTTCGCGCTTCTATGAAGCCAACACGAGTACTTATTATTAAAAACTAAGTTCTATATAAAATAGTAACACGACAAGAGGGATTGAATTGGCTCCTTAAGAAATTAAGTACAAAATGAAGGTGCAAATGATAAGCCGTAATCCGGATGATTACGTTAGAGAAACGAATAAAGAACATCATAGGAGTAAGACTAGTAAACTTTCATAAGTTTGACTTTCAATTGTTTTTTTTTCTTTTTTTTTTTTAACAATTACTCTTGCTAAGTGCCGCGTAACTATGACCCCGCTTTACATCCTATGGAGGCTGCCCGGGAATATGTAAGAGCTTTAAATGCGACAAAACTCGAACGCGTTTTCGCAAAGCCTTTTGTAAGCAACTTAAGTGGTCATCGTGACGGTGTTTCATGCTTTGGCAAACACCCAAAAAGGCTCTCGACTCTTACAAGTGGTTCTTATGATGGTGAAATCCGCATTTGGGACTTAGCTAATCGCGAGAGTGTGCGCAGCTTTGTAGCGCACGAAGGTTTCATAAGGGGCATCTGCTATTCCACGAATGGCGAAAGATTGTTTACTGTTGGCGATGACAAACAAATTAAAGTTTGGAGTTCGAATGCGCCCGATGTAAATGAAGACGAACAACCCATTAATACAATATTAAGCCGGACTATTATTACTAGCATTTCACACAATCGTAAGCAAGCAGTTTTCGCCACTTGTGGCGAAGTTTGCTCCATATGGGATGAAAATCGTAACGATCCCGTAAAAGTATTAAAATGGGGCGTCGATACTCTTCATGCGGTGGCTTTTAATCCAGTGGAAACTTCAGTCTTGTCTTGTTGTGCTAGTGATCGCAGTATAATTTTATATGATCAAAGAGAATCAGTTCCTTTACGTAAAATTGTTTTGTCTATGAAGAGCAACAAATTATGCTGGAATCCAATGGAAGCATTCAATTTTACGGTAGCAAATGAAGATTGCAAGTAAGTGTTGCTATTAGTGATATTAATAATAATTTTAATAAAAACAAAACACTTATACACCTTTTATAGCCTCTATACGTTCGATACACGCCGATTACGCAATCCTTTAAAAATTCACTTTGATCATGTCTCCGCTGTTACTGATATTGATTATTCCCCCACCGGAAAAGAATTTGTCTCCGCTAGTTATGATAAAACGATACGCATTTATAATACGCATTATTCTCACTCGCGTGATGTTTACCACACTAAACGTATGCAGCACGTTGTGTGCGTAGCTTGGTCTCAAGACAATCGTTATATATATTCGGGTTCCGATGAAATGAATATACGTATATGGAAAGCTAAAGCCTCTGAGAAATTAGGTGTCGCTCAGCCACGTGAACGCATGAATTTCAATTATCAAGAAGCGCTTAAGGAGAAATACGCGGCCCATCCTCAAATCAAACGTATTGCACGTCATCGTCAAGTGCCTCGACATGTGCTCAATAGTCAAAAGAAAATGCGTACGACAAAAGATAAAGAGTTACGGAAGGACGCCAATGTTCGTAAACACTCTAAGCCAAATTCGGTACCTTTTGTTTCCGAGAAACGGAAAACAATCATAAAAGAAGAAATTTAGAATAAACGAAATAAAAATGTTTTTTTAAAGTAATAAACTGAATTATACTATTTATAGCTCCAATTTTGTTAAGAACATCATTACGTACATCTTTTGCTTATGTTAATGATAAGCGAAAAGTAGTTTGAAACATTTTTAGTCTCTCTGCGATCGCGATTAGTTTCTCAAATATGTTCTCTATCGGCACTAACATTTAAAATTTTTTTCATATAGAAGTGTTAAGTAAAGTCCAAAGTCCAAAAGTTATAAAAAAAAAAGAAAAAGAAAAAAAAAACAGCACTAGCCACTTATGTTGCCAAATTTAGAAATGAAGTTTCCTGACATACGGATATTAAACACGATATTATAAAGAGATAAATCTAATACTACCAACACCACCATATATTTATTAACCGAGCAAAGATAATGCCAATCATTAAAATAATATAAACTGCGAATTGCTTTTCTTATTTCGAGAGGGATTAAATTAAACATCGCTTGAAGGTTGCGCTAAGTACTATGCATCATATACGCTTTAACACGTTCTTCTCATTACAACAAAAACAATAACTTTAATAGAATTGGCACGTAATGACAATTGATAAATTTTTCATTTCATTTTCTTTTTTTTTCTGTTAGAGCATAGCTCTCCGAAAATTTTCTAAAAATTATTTCAATTAAAACGAAAAAGAACAAAAAAAAAAAAATTAAAAACGTGTAAATATTTGATTATTTAAAAAATCCATAGATATAAAATAGTTTAGAAAAAGAAAAAAGAAATAAAAGTTTGCCTTAAGAGAGAGAAAAAAGTGCAGTTTTCTCTTTAAATATTCTGCAAATTGATTTCTCTGAGTGGCCTTAAAAGTTACGATACGATTACGATTGTTAAGTTGACAATGGATATATTAGGGGATATATTAGCACCGTATAGCAGTGTCATTGCCAAATGTGTTTGTACGGTGACATGTTTGCACTATATGTCTGGCGGTTTTCTTTTGAATGAAATACGCAAAGTGGGAAGCAGCGATGGTTATCCGCCGGATCCATTTCTAGGCGGTGTGGTTTTGTAAGTAAATTAAACCAAACATTTCCTAATTACAAATAAAGTGAAAGAAAGGCCTACATCACCTCACCTAATTACATTACATTCAATGATATACTTATTCATATTTATATATTATATGAATGATGAAAATTTCCATACATTCGAATACCTTTGAATGAAACTCGTATAAAAGCAGTACGAATAGGCACAAAACGTGAGCTAACGTGCAACAATTTAAGATAGGAAAATGGATTGAACTCGTATACTCTTCTTTAAAAGACGAGGAATTCTTATTGGAAAATGTCTTGTTTGTAAAGAATTCAAATTTGCTGCAAACATTTTGAAAAATTTTCTTTGGAGAAGAAATTGACAAATTTTATGCCACATAAAAAAAGCTCCAGGCGTCCATTTCCAATATATGAACACGAATCGGGACGTGTTGCATATGGCAGCATAAAGTAGTTTATCGTTGTTAATTCCGTATAGGTATACCTATGCCATTCGTTCCTTTTGCAATTTTTCTTCTCCCTCGGGGGGAAACCGCGCCGTACACTTTTCAAAAGAATTTTTTTTTTTTTTTGATAAATTTGTTTTAAATTCGTTTATATTCATCGAGATAACGGTGATTGAGAGCGGATCGAACACACTCAGCGTCTTTGATAAGCAATTAAAAGTGTTTAATGAAATTGTCGCTCTTAATTATAAATTCGGCTGCAGAACTATAGAACATTCGCTTGGCCAAAAGTGTGAAACGTGAGATTCGGTCCTTGCCAAATCCGAAAAAGCGGAACTCTCTAATATCAAACCTTCACAGGAAGAGAATGGGGAAAAAATATTTACTTGTGGAAGTTCAGTTCTATAGTCCCGGGATTGCAGACTAGGAAAATATTAATAAAAAATTTGTTATAGTAAAGAAAATGTCTATAAAGCATTTTAAAAGTCTAAAAGCGTTTTCCTCAAAATATGACTTTTCAAAACGACGCGCAGTATATTATTATAATATCTTTAAAATAACATTCTATAGCGAACCAAGTAGGGGATTTGCGAAAAGTTGAGTTTTCCCATTTATAAAGTAAACCTTGCGTTTTATTGGGTCAAAAACTAAACTTTTCGTTCAAATACTCGCCAATAATACAGGAATCAATATTTCTAATATATGCGTCGCACTTCTCTACTTGGAGACACGTGGATTAAGTGGATCAAGTGGATTGTCTTTTCGTTCGTTTAGATCTAAATTAGTACCAGTTCCATTGCATGTCTTACGAGAATGCCAGAAGAGTGTTGTATAAATATGTTTCAAAAAGCATTTTTTTTCTTAAATTTAAATATATGCTTAATAAATTCCTCAAATATTACTATTTTGCCACTTTTGCTTTAATTTCAAACATATGTCCAAAGAATCCATTACTCTGGCTTTTACCTGGCTTCCATCATTAACACGCCTTGACTTCCTACATTTACGACTATGATTGCTTTGTACAAGAAATTCGAGATGAGACCGAGAGAGAGGGCGAGGGCGAGGGCCAGGGCGAGATCGACTGTGTGTGCATCTGCGTTCAATTTGTTATTAACGCTTGACAGTGCATGTTTGGGGTTGGGCTTGGTATAGTATTTTGGCCTCGCATTTTGTATGTTTGTTTAGTTGTACCCATCACCGTAGGATGGGAGTGTATTCTTTTTTGCGAACACTTTCGCAACACCCAGAAGGGAGAATTAAAATATTAAAATAATTATTAAAGCAAAGTAATAATTAAAGTAAAAATTCATATTCTTTCAAATTTATTATTAATCCCTGGCCCTTGAAAAATTAAGGAAATAGTTAGGAGAAAGGATCAGCATCATCCTCACATTTCTCATTCAGAATGTATCAATTTTTGAGTTTAAAAAATGCTTGGTTTTTCTATAGTTTTTATATTCAAATAAACAAATAAAATACTTAAAAATGTTTCAACATCTTAATGATTATTAATTTAACTTCGAATAACTTCTTTGATGTTTTTCGGTGTTTTCCCGTCATTTATTCTCATTTAACAGAATTGATTTTTATTGAAAGCAACTCTGTGCTCTCTCTCTATTCTCAATAAATGGTACTTTTTTTTTATAAACCATGAAAAAAAAAGTAAGAATATTGCAATCAATTCTGTTCAATTAAAAGCTTGTAATTGTTGTTTTGTTAAATTTCGTTTTTGTTACCTCAAGAATTCTTTATTTTTAATGCCGGTTAGAAGAAGATTCGGGGACTTCAGAAACAATACATATTCTCGATCAAATTCAAATTTTGAATCGACTTAATGCCGGTGAAATGGCGGCCTCCTAGCGGCGAACATAAACCTAACGTCTTCTATTAAAAGTTGAAAAAATTAAATTAAAATTAAAAATATTAAATGTTTGTACACACAAGTTAGTATTGATGGCAGGAGGTGGGAGAGGAGGGTGAGGAGCCGACACGCGTATCGAAAAGCAAATTATAATTGGTATTACTCACGGCCCTTCAACTGCAAAGTTTGTGTAATATCTGAGCAGTTCTTACACAAAAATTGCTAAAAATCAGGCACGCCCCCGCAATGTGAAAGACAGTTGAAATTTTATTTCTGTCGAGTTCTTTTTTTAAAAAAAAGTGCTAGAAGCGGCAACAGGTTAATATATCTTTAGCTTATTTTAGTTTTTAAGTATTTGCTTTTGAAAATGCTTTGGATTTAGAAAAGTTAGACAGACGCGTCCAGTAAACAGTGTAATAAGTGTAGTAGTAATGACATGGTAAAATCTATAATTTTTCCTCTTTTGCAGAACAGTATTAAGTTGCAAGCTGGGTACATTGATGGGCGACGAGGCAATGGTGAAGGTGAATATGTTCGGGTTTTGCATTAATGTTATCTTTACTATGATACACTTTTGGTATGCGTCGGGACCGTTTAAAATGAAAATTTGGACGAAAATTGGTGTGGCCGGTGTATTTACTATAACCTGTTTAGCTTATGCAAGCTTTGAAGATCCTTATAAAATTGAATTCCGTTTTGGTATGCTAATAACTGCCTTGCTAATAGGTTTGGTCGGTATGCCTCTGCTTGAATTAGATGCAATCATAAATAGGAAGACAACTGATGGCTTGTCGTTGCCGATGACATTAGCCGGAGCCGTAGTATCTGCTGCTTGGGTTATTTACGCTATTTCCATAAAAAATTCCATGCTAACGGTATGTATCGAAATTTTTATCATTTATCGTTCTTAATTCAATCCTTTGGAATTACTTTTTTTGCAGTATCAAAATGCTTTGCTTTTAATATTGAGTTCGATACAATTGTCACTATTTGCTATATATCCGAGCACAATTTCCTTAATGGACAAGGGTCCGTCATTGTTATTCATGGAACAAAAGCATTCTAATAAAAAGACTAGCAATCCTTTAAAAGATATTCAGAATAAGAAGTTTAATTAGATGTATTGCAGGGTTGTTGGCTTGAAAAAAAAAAGAAGAAAAAGAAAAAAAAAACAACTAATTATCTATTACGAAACCATGTGATCTCCAAGACGTTCGAGCTAAATGTGTCGAAAACTCAAACTCAAACTCAAACTCAAACAAACACAAATCGTTAATCAATTTTATAAACTTTATGACAATAATAATAATCTTCCAATAAAGGTAAATTTAAAAATATAGCTTTAAAATTTAGCTCATGTAAATTTAACTTATGAAATTGTTAATACGTACAATTTATTGCAGCTTAAATCATATTAGAAATGAATTAAAAATTTTATAAAATAACATCCAAAATATATTAAACTGAATATTGTAATAAAATATTAGCGCGCTGTTTGCTTATACATATAAAAATAAATAAAAATATCTTCAAATATAAATTTTAAGAAAAACCTATTAAGCGGACAATTTTTTGCACATAATTTTACAAGTCTTTGCTCAATTTGTTTACGACAGAACATATCCCAACTAACAATGATGATAACAAAAAAGAGAGAAAAAAAAAAAATTTCATGCAAGCAATTCGCCGAATAAAAAATGTTAATTCATTACTGTAGCGTTACGGTTATTTTGTTTCACTTTCACTTTAGTTTAAATACCTTTCGGCAGGGTTGGTTTGATTGTCGTCACTTGGGTAATCACCGTCGGTTGTAGCTGCGGATAACGGAATTGTGGAGTTGTAATGTTCACCCAAGCTATACATATGGCGATGATATGTAATAACTAACGGGACGCCGGTAAACTCGTCACCTTGTATGGTGGGCGAACCATCGGCCTGGATGATTTCAATTGGAACTTTCAGAACGGAAGAGAGTGCTTTCAACTCAATTTGTCCACCCCAAGCTGGTGTGCTGCGTACATCGTTGCAATATTTCTCAAACTCATTATCCGTAATTAAATCGCCGTTTTCTGAGTTGGTCATGTAAGGTATAAGCATATCCTTGTTTGTATATATGTAATTTGCAGTTTCATAACGTAACTGCTGCACCGTGGGGGAACCCAAGTTATGCCGCATAAGCTGGTGTCGTATTGCGTTGTATAGACAATCGCCATCGGAGGGTATGTTATAAAGAGCCAAGTCTCGTTTCTTTAATTTCGATTGTAGTTTTCGGGCTTCAATTGTTTTTGGAGTATATGTCGTATCCTCGGAAGCCGCTAGAATTTCTTCTTCTCTCAATCGAGCCTCTCGAGCTTTCTTATCTCGTCTCTTTTGCGCTTTACTTATACGCACGGAAGGCTCGCACTTTATCTTCTCATCACTTCCTAACACTTCAAAGTTTTCTCCATTAGTTTGACTTTCCACTAATTTGACTGACTGCAATTCTTCTGCTACCTTAATTTCATCCGCTTGCTTCAGGTCTAACTCGGTTTCCATACGTGCCACTTCCTCCATTACCTCCTTACGTTTTTTCTTGTTTGTTTTTGGCGTATTTTTCTTAAGGGCTTGAATTTTTGCCTGTAAATCCTTACGTTCACGACGATGTCGGCATTGCACATCTTCCAAAGATATTTTAACCAATTTCGCTGTCACGGCCGTTGTGCTTCCACTCACCGTATCGTCCATTAGTTTTTAATATTTAAATGTGGCCAAATGGAAAAAAAATTCTTTTCAACATAAAATTTACTTTTTTAATGAACTTGCGAACAGATAGATGAAACAAAACAGCTGAATTTTTTCAAAATGGATTTCCAGAGTTTCCGTATCTCGTAAGCGATATTTCATTCATATCATATTTTTGGCTATCGAATTGCCAACATTAAGAAGAAACATACGATTTCATGTGCTTGCTATAAGCTCGCATTCTTGCGTCAATTTCGTCATATTGTTAAGATAGCATGTTCTTGTTATAATAACACACTCTTGTCGCTCCGATCTCAAAATTTTCGGAACAGTCTCGCTTGTGCTTATGCTACGATATGACTCTCCGCTTGCTACAAATAGGAGACCAACAAAAAGAGTTGCCAACCTCATTTTCATAAGTGAAGACAATGTAGATGATGTTTATGTTAACGTAACAAAAGCAATACTATCTAGTTTGCTCTTTCATTCACATAAATGTATGGACGAAAATTCGTTAAAATTCGTTAAAGCTTTCTTTATGTGACGTCGCACTATGTCGAATGTTTATTATCTGTATTTTTTCTTTTCCATTTTGATGTACACAATTTTGATTTAAACTTTGATTTTAATTGTTGTTGTCATAGTTAATTAGACTCTTTTAAATGCCACTTCTTGACATAAATTGTATTAACAAAATCATTGTCATAAAAAGTAATTGAATTTGGTGAACCATTGCATTGTCCATTTAGTGAACATAATTTTCCACTGGCATCGTTTTTAATACTGTCTCCGGCAGTATAGCTGAGCAATAAACAAAGATTGGACGTCTGTTGGTACGACAAGCAAAAGTGCGCTACCAAATTTTAGCTCTTTCCCAAACCTTGCAGTCGTAAGCGTTCCAACAGGTCCAAGATGCGATAGACAGGGAAAAATAAGTTCATCATCTTGCGCCAATCACACGTCATCTCTTAGGTTCCACAAAGGAAATTTGATATGTGTACTCCATTTAACGTTGAAATAAGGCGTCAGACAGAACTTATTCTAAAACTTATTCTATTGTATATTTGCGGCGCTTTTTAACAGCAAAATATTTGTGAGTAGGTCTTCTCAGATCACAATCTAAATTTTCCTCCAAGGAGCCGATCAAGGAGTAACTTTGAACGAATCGAATTTTGTAATAATTTAATTTACCCTTTGGCTCTGTTTCTGAGTAAAATGCGGAACTGGCACGAACTGATATATCATTGTTTACTGGTTCCACTATGACCTTCACCTATCCGTTTCGGATACTTTGTCAGATGTACAATGATACCTATGATTGATTTGATGTGGCGACGCAGTCGTAAGATATTATTAAAAAATGCTTTTTGCCACAATGGCTAATGAAATGTTCTGCTTTTTTATAATACGCTGTACAGTCTCGGTGTGTGAGCGAGTAAATAGATACGTGTTTGTTGCCTTGTGCATCTTACGATTTATCATTTATTCATCGGATTATTAAGTTTAACTTAAGTTTACCAATGTAGGGTGTATGAGATGTCCCCTTCACGACTCCAATGATGCTTATTCTTCTTTCTCAATTCACAGGTTACCTAAAAATGTTATACAACATTTTTGTGGTAAATTTCTTTTCTCAATAAATAAATAAATAAATAAAAAAACATGAAGATCGAGAGCCATTTTGTTTTCAAAGCTCAAATATGAGATTTTACGTTGAATTTCGAGCAAAACACTTGTACGCTGTCGGCGTCGGCTATCAGCTTAATTCTCGCTAACGATTGTTTGACCCCAAATGCGAATTCACTATCGTGTCAGCTCGACGACGAGAGCGGTAAACCGACCTCAGGCTACTATGTAAATAGTCTTGTCATTGCTGACGATATTACGGGGCTTTTAGAATAACACGAGAAGTATTGTGTTAATGTTTGTAAAGTATTCGAATATTAGAGTCACTGACTTGTGTTCCCCATCACTGCATCGCATAAGTCCAAATGGACTGACGGATGCTCTCGTATGACTTTTTCGTTTAAGTTGCGATTCTCGACTCTCGATTAGTAAACGGATTTTTTTTTGGGTTTCAAGTCAAGTTTCTGTTAAGTAATAGATAAAAAAAAAGAGAAAATTTTAAATTTAATTAAAATAAAACAACAACAAAACATTCAGATAAGAGGACCCACCTGCAGTTACCGTCCGTGTCTTCAATTACATTAATTTGTTTATTGTTAAGATCGACATGATTTTCTTTTATATCCGCGCAAAATGGTTTAGTTTACCAGCGTTCAACGCAATCATTAAAATTCCCTCTCTTTCTGTCTCTTCCTCACTCTCTTTATAACTATTTTACGCGACGATAGTAAGTCCGTCGTATTAATTTTCCGAGACGTATTATATCCATCTAAACAAGTTATCAATAATTTATGTTTTCAAAAAAAGAACATTCACACGAAATTATACTCGACGAATAAGGGGCTCGTTGGGTGGCATAAGGCTGGCATTTCGTTTGTAGCTTGAACGTCCAGAAGGAAGCATCACGGACTCCACAAATTGTATATATTCTTAATCAGCATCAAATTCTAAATCGATTTAAGTATGTCCGTCTGTCCGCCTGTGTAATGTCTGTTGTAAGCATTCTCCTGCCCACAAAAATGAAACTATCGACTTCAAATTTGACAGAAACGTTGGAAGTTCTTGCATACAGGTTTGTATTGAAAATGGGCCAAATCGGCTGAAGGGCCCGCCCACAGCACCACGTAAACTGTGAACACCTTTGTTTTTCATAAGCAATAAATAATTGGTTTGTTGCTCACTAGTTAGAAACTACACCGAAAAAATCTACAAAAATTTTAACGTATATTCTGAAGGCCATTAAAAAAATGGGAAAAATTGGCCACACCTACCCAATATTATGGTGTATCGAAATTTAATTTTTTTTTTCAATACCTTTGAAAAGGGCAGAAACAAGCTTCAAAAACCTGACAAAGTGTATAAATTCTTGGCTATTTTTAAATTTGGAATGCGCCTAAACATGTCCATCTGTTCGTGTGTTCATCCGTCTATCTGTGCGCAGTATTTGCAGTAAGCATTCTCCGATTGGCCTACAAATTTACAAAGGAATTTGGGAGGGACCTAAACTTTTCACAGGACACTCCCACAACTCCCACGCGCCTATGCGAAAAAATCAGCTGCACGGACTTCATATTATAGAGTATGAAAATACAGTTTTTTTCTCCGGTCTTTCTCTTTTTTACGATAACGCCGATGAGTATAAAAGATTCGGCCACGATCGAATATAATTTTCTTTCTTTCTTATTTATTTGTCCTTTCGGTAGAGAATTTTTACTCCTTAATCCCTTTCCAATATTTTCAGCAATTTCCTGTAAATGATTTCATGGAAGACACCGGACTTGAAGCAAATGGTAATCTAATCGCGTTAAGTAAACCATATATAGTTGTGGTGACTTGAAAAACAAATCAATAAAAAAGTCTTTACGTTCATATTATGATCGATATGAGATCGATTTGAAGGCGATAACAGGCCTTCGAAGAAGATCTTTCAAAACCTTTACGCCTTTACGTTCATATTATGATCGATATGAGATCGATTCGAAAATAATTGGCCTTCGAAGAAGATCTTTCAAAACCTTTGCGCCTTTACGTTCATATTATGATCGCTATGAGATCGATTTGAAGGCGATAACAGGCCTTCGAAGAAGATCTTTCAAATTGTATTTATATACGATGCCGTTAGGATAGAATTGTGACCCAGTAACGACAGAGTAAATTGTTCTAAGATGTATTGCTTTGTACGCGTAAATGTGGTGGAAATCGAATAAAAATTAAAAGTCCTTTTGGTAAACTATTGTATTTGGCTCGAAAAGGTTGATTGGTTGGTCAGTGGTACGGGGCGGTGGTCATTTGAAGCGACATTACGGGACTATTAGAATATGGAGCAGCATGTACAAGCGATTACCTTTTTCCGAATTGGGGACGCGCGGTAGACGATTATCGTTCGAATTTGTGTTTGTGAACGCCGTCTAAATGTTGTTGCGTTTTGGGTAATATTTCCAGTTCAACAGTTCCCAGTAAAGCAGCTATCATTAAACATTCAAGAGGTCAAGAGGTCACATATACAAGATTGGAATTTTGCGGATTTTCCATGCATTCAATCGATGCGTCATAGGACGAGAGCAAAAAGAAGCCGGATTCAATTTTGAATCGCATCTTCTCGCTCTTCTCGGAACATTTTTTTTTAGTGAAGAGAATTTTAATTAATTCAATTAATTCGAAATATTGTGTTTCGAATATTTGCCCGAATTTTTCTTAATCTTTGTTTATTATCGAAGATGAAAACCCGTAAGATTTCAACTCATTTCTTAATAATTTTAAAATAAAATTTTTCTTGTATTTTAAGGCACTTATATAAATATTAAGGAAAAAAAAAAAAAAAAGAAAAGTAGTTGATAACGTTACATGAAGTACATTAACTTACTTACAAATAAATAAACATCTAAAGTTAAAAAGAAAAGAAAACGGCACAGTAAAAAAGAACTCCAACTTATAACTAATTAAGTAAATTTTATAGCACATAACTGAGTTTTTGGTTTCGATTCCTTGGAAAAATTTCAAAAATATATATATTCTTTGGTTTAAAATGATTATATAAGAGTATTATTAAATGTTGTTGTTGTTGTTGTTGTTGTTGTTGTTGTTGTTGTTGTTGTTATTATTGTGATTGTTATTCTTGAAATTTTTTCGTTTGTTTACAGTTTTTCACTAATTTTGTTATCCAGATCCCGCACGATTAAACCGTTATAGGCTTTCGCTAAGCTGTTGTTGTTGTTGTTGTTGTTGTTGTAATTCAGATTGCAATTCGTTGCACTATTTATTATAGCGGGAGTAATGATAGTAGGAGTAGCGTTTGCTATTCCGGTTATCGTTGTTGTTGCTGCTGCTACTGCTGTTGCTGCTGCTGTTGCTGTTGTTGCTGTTGTTGTTGTTGTTGTAAAAATATTATTATTGCTAGTGTTGAGTTCATTCGAGTTTCGATTATTGAATATTTGATTACAATTTTTATGAGCTAGAGCTTCTATGGCGAGTACAGTTCTTTCCAGTAAATTTAAAAGTCTCTCTTCACGCGCATCCATACGCCTTAACAATTCCTCGTCACGTTTTTCGCGCCTTTTTAAATACTCGATCAATTCATAATTTGTGCTGTCGGTGGATGTTGATAGCTTGCGTTTACTTTTGGGTGAGGCATTCGACGAGCATTCGGATAGATTGTCGGTATCGACTATAACGTCAGGATGTAAAATGTTCGTATCAATGCTAATGATGTGTAAAAGCTCGATCAAAATAATTTCGCTCATTTTTTTTTTTAAATTTTTATTTATTTATTTCTGCTTACCCGTTATAGTTGGTTTGCATTAATTGTATATCATCGGGATTGAACTCACCTTCCGACATGGGTTCCGATCTGGAATCATATAGAAGAGAACTTTATCACATTTTTACTTTACTACGTTAATGAAGAGCAATTAAATTTTTTATTTACTTCATCGAAATATTATTATCGTTGGTCTGAAGATTCAGGGCTCCGTTGCAGTCTTTTTCATATTCTGTCGGTAAGGCGTCTTTCGGCGAATTAACTCCCCCGTTAGTTATTAAACCGCTCGCATGAGCTTGCAGTAAATTGTGATGATTATGATGTTGTGTTGTGTGCTTATGGATTTCATTGATGTCATCCTGGGTGACGCGCAATTCATGCTGATGGTGTTGGTGCTCCTTTCGCATTGTGTGCAAAGCTAATGGGGCGGCAGCATCGTACAAAGCTGGATTTAGGCCAGGCACGGCTAAATCGACTGCGGTACTTCTAATATTCTCATTGACTCCGCCATTACCGAGAACATTGCCATTGCCCTCACCACTACCTCCACCGCCGCCGCCGCCGCCACCGCCGCCTCCCCCAGTGTCTGAACAGCCTAACTGAGCCTCAACGAAATGATTAGGCAGAAAGCGTTCCAACGTTTTACTGGCATTAGAATTGGAGTCATTCGATTGGGCCGCCAGGGTCTGCAATAAATTCTGTTGCGCCACAACTGCTGCTTGTGTTTGCTTATCGAGCACGAGAGCCCCAAATTCAGCTGCCTGTCGTCGCCGATGATAGTAAGACAATTCATTGTGGTTTTTATTGATTAAAGCCAAACGCTTGCTATTTGATCCCCACGATTCGCCTCGTTGTTCCTCGATTTCTTTAAATAGGAACATATACGGCCAGTTCCTCCGCACATGTCTCTCCGGATTCTTTTTTAATTGTGTGTAAATCTTTTTCAAATTCTCGTAACGATTGCAGCATTGCTTCGCTGATCTTTTCCGGGCGCTGTAACGATTAAGTACTTCGGCTACCATCTCCCAAACACTGGCATGATTTTTGCGATTCGATTGAAACGCATTTTGTATTCGCTCTGATTTCACAATATTCAGCAGAGCTATCGATTCGGGCACATTGAAATAGCTTTCTGGTGTGCGCGGTGCCCGATGATGATGATAAACACTCGTCGGTGTCTTATTATCCTGCAAACAAAATTAAACAAAACTTTTCAATAAAATCGCTACTGGGAGTAAATAGGAGTAAAAATAATCTATTATTGAAGAGACGTCAAAATATCACAAGATATTCACAGAGAGAGAGAGAGTGAGAGAGAGAGAAAGAGAGAGAAAGAGAAAGAGAGAGAGAGAGAGAGAGAGAGAGAGAGAGAGAGGGAGAGAGAGAGAGCGAGAGAGAGATAAGTGAAAGATTGAAAGGATAAAAGGATAAAGGAGCGTGAAGGGTAAATTTTAAAGTGCCGCCCGATCATGCGAAGTGCAAATCTAGTAAGAGGAGTTCGCTTTGGTGACGGGTTCATTTCCTTTTTCGATATTAGTAAAAAAAAAAAAAAAAAAAAAGTGATAATAAAATCGGTTGATTTTAATTTTTTTTTTTGTTCTTTTCTTTTTTTTTCGTCAGCGAAAAGATACGCGTGCAAGTGTAGCAAGATAGCAAGTGTAGTGCTTTCGATGGCGGAGGATCGGCCAAGCCCCGCAATGGAATTGCATGGCCCTTGGCCTTGAACGGTCTTTGAGATCATTTGCAAGTTACTTTTTGCAATTCTTTTCAACATATCGTAACCACAATAAATACTCCCTTCCAAATACTTTCCTCCCATTTTATTGGTTCGAAACTTAAGATTCGTGCTTAACATTGATTTCATGCTTTTCCTCGAAATCCTCGGTTCTTCTGTGTGAAGAAAAACACACTTGCGTTAACGTTGCTTAACGTTCAGTCATTAAAAACTTTTTCATAGACATATAAGAGGCGAGGCTTTTGAATTTCTTTCTTTCTTTCTATTATACAATAAACTCGGTGGCAAATAGCAACAAGGCAAGCGAAAGTGTGTCGGTGTGTGTGTGTTCAAAATTGTTATGCAAAGTTTCATTCAATTTCCAAAATGCTCTCTGGTTCAGTCGGTCAATTTTTATTCAGGGCTTTGTTCGTCATCGACCGGCACCGCAGAGAGGGACCGTCCACTTTGCTTGCAAAATCAGCCAAAAGTAAATATAGTAACTTTGGGTCACTTTTAGTTCTCCTTTTTGTTCTGTTGTTTGCTTCTTTTTTCCTCGGGCTTATGCGGCGAGTTGAAGTTAAATAACACATCCGGGCAATAAATTATTGATTGATCGCTTCTCTCACTACACATGGAAGGACGGACGAGTCAAGAATAAATATGAGCTATCAAGTTAATGTAAATTAGCAAATCGGTCGATTCTATTTCTCTGTCCTAATATTCGAAAAAAGGATTGCAGGAAGAAAGTGCTGTCAGTCTTTTTGAAAATTGCTCGAACCGAACGCAATAACATATAACTTATGTTAGTTATTTTTAATACATTTACATACGTATGGGCGTATTTTTAATAAATAGCTTGCAACATGTTATTACTTTCGTACGTTCCCTTCGTCCTTCTCCCGCCTTGGTAATGTTGAAGTGTTTAAATCTAAAAATAAATCTATTCAAAGTATTTCTAATATTTTATAATCTTTCGAAAAACTATTGCCGTGTATTTGATTATATTCTCGCCATGAAGTTATGTACATACACTTGTACGCGTATCTATATTCAAAAAGGGAAGTATTAAGTTTAAGGGGGTCATTTATGTCTCGCGTTTGTGTTTGATCGTGTGTGTGTGTATGTGTATGTGTATGTGTGTGTGCTATTCTGTACATTACATATCACTTTAACCACGCTATGTGAATATATATATATATATGTATATATATATATATATATGTATATATGTAAGTATGTATATGAATACATATATGAATGTAAATAAGTAAATACATGTAAATGCTTACTAAATTATTGCGTATATTCATTTAAATGCTATTCAAATGGTTTTTTTTTTTTTTTTTTTTTTTTTGCAGGTTAGAAATCAAATTATATTTGAAATTAAGTAACTTTTTTTTTTGATAAGTTTTAAAATAAGCAAAGTATAAAAACGAATGTTTAGTTTTAAAATTTAAGAAAAAAAAAAAAAATTAAAAGAAAAGAAAAGAAAAATCTAACCCAACCCAACCTCCCCCCCCTCTAATATATTTTCCCAAAAAGAACGTTATTAACGTTTTCCGTTTGTTTGAGCAACGAACAGCAAACGCCGAAACGAAATAAAGAGAAGTATGTAAAAATATTTTTAGTACAATTTTATTTCATATTGACTAAGCGACTGGCGACTGGCGGTGTGTGTGTGTGTGAAAAACGTTTATAATTTTTCCGATCTGAAATTATTGTCTATGCATATATAAGCACATACCCTTATGTGTGATTATGTAGAAGAAGAGCGTACAAGAGTATATATGTAAGTGCGTAGCTGAAGAT
This sequence comes from Glossina austeni, assembly GCA_000688735.1. Lineage (NCBI taxonomy): Eukaryota > Metazoa > Arthropoda > Insecta > Diptera > Glossinidae > Glossina > Glossina austeni. The sequence goes on along the minus strand of KK502418.1, from coordinate 330,569 downwards.
CTGTAGATCTAAATCTGACGATTACAACTACTACGATGGTGTGACTATGACTTGCACTGTGCATGCATCGATGACTACTCGTTTTAATGTATTACTCTTTGTATTTCATAGATGCGCGTATTTCTACAAATTTACTTACAATATATCTGCATATCTTTGTTTTGTTTTTTCGTTGAATCTCTGGTAGCTCTGAGTGATGATGAGTAGATGCATTCGTAATATAGTTTAATATCGTTTTTCTTTTTCTTTTTCTTTTTTTTTTTTTTCTTTATGTTTATGTCTTTACATGCTTGCATGCAAGGGATATTAATCTGTGTTGGTTAGTTGGTGATTCTACGTACGGGTTATATTAATAGAAAACTATATAAAATGTGTGTGTGTGTGTGTGTGTATTTATTATTTTAGTAATAATTGCAGCTAATCTATTATTAATTTTAACTTGATTGTTATTATTTTTTTCATTTTTCATTTTTCACTTTTCCAAGGAAAATTAATGAAAAGCCACAGAAATAGTAAATCAATGCATATTTAATTCAAGGTTATGTGTGCTAACAGAAGTTTAAAAGTAATTCGTATTAATAGAGATTTGGATTTACTCACCATTTCAAATTGTCTCTCCTCTTTTAAGTGACCGTTATTGCACATTTATCTTTATTTATTTATTTATTTATTTTTTTAAATTTTTTTTTTATGTTTTTTTCTGTCTCTCTGTTCTCAATACTTTCTTTCCCTTTCAAATGCAAAAGTTCTCGATTCTCCGGCTGCTCTCCCTCTCTCTCACTCGCTCGCTCGCTTTCTCTCTCTGCTTTTATGTTTTTCTTCTTCTTCTTCTTCTTCTTCTTCTTCTTCTTCTCTTTCTTTTTCTACATAACACAGTGGCATTGGAGATATTATTCGGTGATAATAATCAACTTTTCCACTCTCTCGCTTTAATTTATTTGTCTCGTTTTCTCTTTCCTAAAGAACACATATATGGCAGCGAACAAATAAACGTGCTCTTGTTTGATGGTAACGTGTAAGCGAAATATTTTTTGTTTATCATGCGAGAGAGACTCATCTCTTTTTTATCCTCTATGCCGCCTCTCTCACTCTCTCCGTCTATGTATCTCAACACAATTCAATTACAATATAGGCTTAGAGTTGAATGCGTTGTTAAAGGTGTTTGCATGATTGGTGCATGCCTGCAAAACAATAACAATATAACAACAAAATAAAACCAATGAACAAGCAAACAAAAATGTATTAATATTTAGAAGTTAACTTTTTAACCTCGATTTTTTTAATGTATTATAAATAAATATCTATATATATATACATATATATATATACATATGTATATGTGTATATATATATATATATACACATATCTGTATATAAATATATCTGTGTATATATATATGTGTGTATGTGTATGTGTGTATGTATGTATGTATATATGTATGTATGTATGTATGTATGTATGTATGTATGTATGTGTGTATGGATTTTTAAATAATTAAGAAATGTAGAAACAGAAACCATAAAACACAACTTACGTATTATATAGCAAAATAACAAGAAATAATTATAGAAAAACATTATAATTGTTTGCATGTTTGTATGCATGTATATGCATATATATATGCATGTGTGCATGGTATGAAGAGTATAAAAATGATTTGAGCAACAACGTTTTCTTTACTTCTACGCAATGAAATTTCGTATAAATACCCATTAATATATATTTCTTTCAAACTTAAAATGAAAAAAAAAAATAAATAAATAAATAAAAATGAAAAATAGAACAACAAACTACTATATATATATATATATATGTTCATGTGTTTATGTTTAGGTATTTATGTGAATAATTTTTATGTAGCTAAGTACAGTTTATAATAGCAGTAGAGATTAGCTTTAAAACTTTTTACTTTTTTTTTTTTTATTTTTTTTTTTTTTTTTTTTTTTTTTAATATTATGGGGGTTTTTAAATTAAATTTTTTTTTTTTTTTCGGAAAAAAAACCAGCGAATTTTTAAAAAAAAAAAAAAAAAAAAAAAAAAAAAAACAAAACAAAATATTGCGGTATTACAGTTCATCAAAAAAGGTCATCATTATGAGTTTTGGTTGTGTTCGTATATAAATATATGGAATAGTAGCTATTCAAGCATCGTTACTAAGATTATATATATATATATACAGTTTTTATTCAAATCGTTTTCACGAACCTCATCTTTATATGGTTTTCTAAGTTCCTTAATCCTTTTGTAACATGCACGCAAAAATTCCCTTCACTTCAAATATTTTGAAATATATTTTCAAATCAGACAGAGCGTATGAGTGCTATGAATGTTAACCGAAAAATGCATATATATATATACTATCAGGTAAGTAAGTACCTGTGCTTAAGCACTTACCGCTTTTACACATAAACAAAATGAAAGCGGCAAACTTTTATTCAAACTTTTCGCTTCCACCTGTTGTAAGCACATTTACTTATATACCCATACACATTAGCTAGGCCCGAAAATCAGGCCTAGGCCATTTACCATCTCAATATATCAATAAGTTATCCAATGGCAGTTAATTAGTCACTGCTTTAAGATTATATTCCGCGTATGCGATATGTGAAGTGACGATCGAAGTCGACCAAGAACTTTAACTTTAACTGCAACAAATGGTTGGTTGGCCATCGAAGTGAACTACTTCCGCAACAATCGAAAATGTATGACTTTGCTTTGCCATCTTATTTAACATCGATGAATAAATTCTTTAAGGTTGGGCACTAGTCTCAGATTTCATTCAATAAAACTTAATGTGGAACCACTGCCCGAACTCAGTTGCGATTCTATGCATGGAAGACCAAATAAGAATCGTGATCGAATCTTTGTATTGAAAAAGGAATTTATTTTGATATTGATATAGCATTGAGTAGGCGTGGTTAGTCAGAGACAATTTTTTCATTGTTTTATTGGTTGCGGTTTATGAGTAACGATTGAAAAATTCATTGCTTTTTTTTTCTTTTTTTTTTTTGATTTTCAACTTTTTACTGTACTGTAGGCGTGTCCTTTAACGGATTTGACTATCATTTTCAATGGTAATCGGCGTGCAAGAATTTACAATGTTTTTTGGTCAAACTTAAAGCGCGAATCTTCGGTGGTGGGTAGCTAAAGTTCTTTACTGCCAAGGAGCAGGATTTGGAAAAGTTAAAGTATTAAGGCTGACTCTTGTTTGCATTGTCTTCTCTCCAAAATGGAGCCTTACATTACGGAGGGGTCGAAAAATTAAAAAGAGGTCTAACACATGGCATTACAGTAAATTTTATGAAAACACACATTTTAAGTAAACGAACGAATAGACGGACACATTGGCTTATATCGTTTATTCGGATTATAACAAAGGTTTCAGTTAATCCTCATTCTTCTTATCAAGCGGGTGTTCGATGATGTATGACAGTAATGATGTCTGCCTTGCCCTTTAAGTCTAGTATCCTGGATCATAATATAATTTTTTTTGATTCGTATATTTCGGACGGTGATTCCGTCTGATGTCCTAGCCTGGTCAGGTCAGGTTGGCATCCTGCAATGTTTCAGGACAATGGCCGAACGCATTGGAAATACCCTAAAGTGTATGTAATTTTTGGCGCATAATAGTTGTTCTGGGATGAGGTGTAATTAAAACATCAGTTGAATGTCTGCCTCGTCTGATATTTGATATTAAAAAGTTTGCTCGGTTTTCGATTCGGACCGATGCGTGGATTGGATGTTAAGCGCACTCTCTTTTATTTCAATTGATGACAAAGGTAATGCTTAGCAATGGATGCGATTGTTCCAAGCAGGCAGCCTAGTGTGGAGTGACAGTACAAGTGACCAGTAGAGTAGTCCAAATGGCGATGGAATCACATGTCCATCCATCTAGCGCCTCTGGGGCGTTAAATGGCATTTTTCCAGTCCACGACAGGGAGCCACTTAAACCTCTACCGGCATCCGATCGCAAACGGAAAAAGAATTTTGTTGAAATATGAAATTTGGAGTTCACTGAGTGAGTTCACTGAGCTCTAAAGGTCAAAGTTAAAAAGATAACGGTGAAGAGATATTGCTTAGATGTTCGGAAAGAAATGATGAACATCCGGTAGGGGATAGTCGTTCTAAACCCTTTTGTAAATAATCTACAGCTGCAGTCTTTCGTGCAAACACTTTCACCATATAATGATATCGTGTCGGCTCGCTGTCAGGAAACTTCAAAATGCGCCTTAAACAAGTGTTGACTTCATTCAATTTCCGTCTGTCCATCTCAAGTTGAGATCATATCTGCGATTGGGTGAATCCTTAACAAATTTGAACCGCACTTCCTTCACCTCTACCATTGTAACAGTGTACCTACTTCTAAGTCAAACTTACAGAAAAAATATTCCTTTCTTCCTTCCTTCCTTCTTTCCTTCCTGCCTTCCTTCCTTCCTTCCTTCCTTCCTTCCTTCCTTCCTTCTTTCCTTCCTTCCTTCCTTCCTTCTTTCCTTCTTTCCTTCCTTCCTTCCTTCCTTCCTTCCTTCCTTCCTTCCTTCTTTCCTTCCTTCCTTCCTTCCTTCTTTCCTTCTTTCATTCCTTCCTTTCTTCCTTCTTTCCTTCCTGCCTTCCTTCTTTCCTTCCTTCCTTCTTCCCTTCTTTCCTTCCTGCCTTCCTTCTTTCCTTCCTTCCTTCCTTCCTTCTTTCCTTCTTTCCTTCCTTCCTTTCTTCCTTCTTTCCTTCCTGCCTTCCTTCTTTCCTTCCT
>KK502418.1:306921-325387 GCA_000688735.1 Glossina austeni | reverse complement strand
TTAAAAAAAAAAAAAAAAAAAAAAAAAAAAAAGAAAAAAACGCGAGAATAATAATAATAATAAATAAATAAATGAATAAAAAGCAAAGAGAAAAAATGCAAAAAAATGTATAAGAAAAAAGACCGCAAAATATATGTAAATGGTTCGGTCGATCACATGTGCCAAAATAATGTGAATGCATTACATGTGTGTAAGTGTAGTGTTTTATGTGCAAGAGCATGTTCTACTATAATTTCTTGTTGTTTGCTTTTATTGTTATTTATTTATTCATTTATTGTGTTTTTTTCTATATCATCGGCTCTCTTTTGATATTTGGAATAAAAATTTAATTTAAAAAAAATTTTAAAAGTTATTCTCCAAAGATATATATACATATATATATTTATATATATATATATATATGTATATACAATTAATCTTTATTGAGCCATTTAATCACTAAATTATCGATCTATTAAAATTGGGTTTAATGGCAACCGGGAGATCACAATCATATATATATATATATATATATATGTATATATATATGTATATTTGTGCATGAAAATGGATGAATGCAAAGAAGTAATTGAGCACATGTGTGTGCAAAAAGATAGACAAACAACAAAGTATGATAATAATGATAATGACACTCCATACAAATATAAAAGCGATGATAATAATAATGCTGTTGCTGTTGCTTTTGCTGTTGCTGCTGCTGCTGTTGCTGTTGCTGTTGCTGTTGTTATTGCTATTGCTGATGATATTGATATTGATGTTGCTCTTACTGTTGCTGTTGCTATTGCTGTTGTTATTACCGCTATTGATGATGATGATGATGATGATGATGATGATGATGATGATCAACGTTTGCCGATTTAAACAACAATTGTGATGACAAAAAAATTTCTTTGTGACTAGAATATTCGATGAGTTAAAGGGTTAAAAGTAAATATACACAACCAACACACACTCGCTTATATGCACAACCGTATTAAAAGTACTTATGATTTATATACCGTTACATTTGTGTTAACGAAATCAGAACGTTTTGTATACAAGAAATAAAATACGCTCGCTTCCCGGGTTAGCAATTACACAATAACATTTTTCGCGTTCTACTGACGTCTCCTGCAGGCACTGCTAACGATCTTTAGCTCACATATCTAGCGACTGTGACTGGCAACGACGTAAAGATCGTTGTCGAGCACCCCAACCAACCACTAATACTATTTCTACTACTACTACTACTACTACTACTAGTACTACTACTACTACTACTACGACTACTACTACTACTACTACTACTACTACTACTACCAATACTACTGCTACGACTACTGCTACCATCACGACTACATTAACATCTCAAAAACCGTCATCGTCGCCAGTGCTACTACTACCGCTGCTGTTGGCATCATATCGTTGCTATTGCTTGTATTATTGTTGCTGCTAACGACGTTCACGGCCTGACGGCTAATCGAAAATTGTTATATATGTTCTTTTATATACAATAACAACAACATTTACGGGCCACACTGGGAACATACGAAAACAGAAGCGAGTATTCCCCAAAAATAACCCCCTTCACGTTTTACACATACGCATGTACATACATAGGCACACACACACACACACACACAGACGTATACACATACACGCGCGCGCGTTTAAATATAAAAATTGTGTTGCTTCTTGTTTTTCGAAATCGGTTTCGATTTTTTATTTTTTAATTTATTCATATACATGTGCTCCGCACATATGCATACGGAACGTTGGTTTACGAGTGTATCGCATCGTTAAAACATTTACGTATGTATGCATGTGTGCGTGTGTATATGTGTGTGTGTGTGTGTGTGTGTGTACACATGTTTTTTTAAAAATAGTATTACAAACTTTTATTTTTCAAAACAACATTTTCACAGAGAGAGAGAGTGAGAGAGAGAGTGAGAGAGAGAGAGTACCTTTCATACTATGCAATAAACATACCTTACATACACAATACCGTATCGTTTATAATACAACAATAAAAATAATAATGAAAAGAACAACAAGAACAAGAAGCAACCAGCCATACCAGACCAAAAACAAACCATACGATCAACGCTTATTTGTATTGTTGTTGATTGTTATAAAACACAATATATATGGTGAAATGTCTCATTACATCTATAGACATATATATATATATATATATATATACATGAATGCATACATATATACATGTATAAGCATTGAGTTCCCTGCTTCCTTTTTTTCTCTCTCCTTCTCGTCATGTATTTCGTGCGCTCTCTCTCAAGAAATCAGTTCTATTTTCTTCTTCGCTTAAAATGCATTCAATGGCAATACGGTTTTTTTTTTTGTTTCTTTTTTTTCTTTTCACTCTCTTGCTCTTTTGCGGTTATTATAGCATATGCATATATACAGTTAGTCGGCAGTCGACCATTTTTACTCTATTCCATGGTGTAAATAGAGCAGCGTATGGCGTTATGCGAGTAAAGAGAATCGTTGATATTTTCAAAGTTACATCGCCTCACTGTTTAAGAGTGTGTTTCTCAGGGATTTTCATTTTTCTTCACTATTTTTTTTTTTTCTTATTTTTTTTTCTTATTTTTTTTTTTGTAATTTTTCACAAAAAATTAGTTTTTCTTTTTTTTTTTCTTTCATTTTAAATTTAACTATTGAGGTGGTTAGCATAATGTATTTTGTTTTATAGAAAACATATTCTACTGATGCGTGCATACGTACATACGCGCCTATACTAAGAGTTCATTAAAGTTCACTAAACTATAAATATCTAAAAACTATTTTATACACAAAATTTTGTATGTAACTTTAATAGATTGAAAGTATGGATCTTATGTACGTTTAAATATCTATTTACAAGAGTGTGCGTCTGTCTATAAGAAATAAATTTAGGTTAAAAACTAAATAAATAAAGTTTATGGCTGGCCTCCTATTAAAATTTTCTGCCTTTCTCTATACTCTCATCCCAATATTTGAATATTTTATGCAAGCCTTGGGGGCAAATTTTAATATTCAAAGTTCATCTCAAGTTGCATGTTTCTTGCGGGAGCCGCTGCACCGCCTCTTTGCCTAAAATTTTAAGACATTTCCGTTTTTCTTTACTAAAAAGAGGGCTAAAAGTTACGCTGTAGATTATTGTTCTCGAGATCGCTATTCACTGTGAAATAAACGCGATAGTCATTTAGTCCATCAGGCAAGTGGCTGAGGAATCAAAAATCCTTATACTTTCTTTCATTAAGGATTAAGTTCGTAAAAGCCTAATAAATGCAATTTGATCGTCTGTCGATAAGAGAAACATAAAGCATTAGATGTCACTTTAATTCAATGAAATAATTTGTGGAAGGTGGCGTTACTTCCACTTTAGTTTAAAGTACAAATTTCGTGGTTAGAAATGGAACGCAATCTTTTGTCAAATGTTTGCCTTAGATTTTCTTGCAAATTATGAAATTCTTGCTTAAATCGCAAATCGAAAGAGGAAAGTTGAGTGCTCTTGATTTGTACGTTGATCTCGGCAGTGAAAGAAATTTCAAATAATTTAGACGAAGAATCGGGAGTTGGTGTCTTCGCATCATTAACTTCTTGTACAAGACATTCAAATTTATTGATGAAATTCGTAATAGTTGTCCGATCTGCTCCGTGAACTAATGAAATTTCATCACTTTAGTGCGTTCCATGCGAGTCCGTATGGATTAATATCGAAAAATCTTTTAACTTTTGCTTGTCAAAGATAATTAAAAATTCCGTTTATCTGTTGGCAGTGCAACGATCGTGGAAAGTTTGAAACGATAGCTTTCGTTGAAAGACTTTGCGCAGCTACGACCGTTTGGATTGATTCCCGAGAAGTAAAAAAATGAAAAAATATTCAAATATTGATCAACGTTTTATTATTGAACAAAATTGAGTCAATAATTTACAAGAAAGAAAATTACTTTGGGTGGGGACCGAATCTCGCACAACCACGACTATGCTCTTCGCATTCTACTCTCTAAGATCTTTTGTTTGACACCCATATCGCTGGTATTATTAAAACAAAAAAATTAATCCACCAGGTCACGGCGTCTGTCATATCATTTTGGACTCAAACCATTTTTAGGCAGACATCTCTCTGATCTTCATTTGAGGAACGTACAAAATAATTTTAAACATTTTGTCTTATTTGCCTTATGATGATAAATGAAAAAGAAGAAATTTTAATCACTCGTAACTTTGTGTGGGCATGGCCGATTTTTTGCACATTTTTGCACATAAAGAGCAGAGTGGAAATGATCAGCTTTCGATCTTTTATAACTTCTGAGTAACGAGCAAAAGACCACAAATTTTTATTAAGAAAAATTGAGTTACGTTCAGGTTATGTTCCACTGCGTGCGTCTGCTCTGACCAATTTGGCCGGTTTCCATATTTCAAACTGCGTGCAAAGACGCCTAATGTTTCTACCAAATTGGAAGTCGATATTTTCATTTGCGCGACCAGGAGAGTGCCAACAACAAACAGCACGCCGACACACCGACGGACAAACATGGCTGAATCGATTCAGAATTTCGCGCTGATCGGAAATATATATGCTTTACAGGGTCTCTCTGAACCTTCCTTTTGGGCGTTACATACATTCTTACAGTGGTGGGTATAAAAATGAAAGTTTTTAATAAAAATTTCTGGCTACTTTTGTGTGACTTAACCAGAACATATATTGGCTTCGATGCCGTAACTTAAATATTTGTAAAAATGTTTTGCATTCTATTAAAACTGCCTTAGAGCGATATATGTGTTTTTATGCCCATCACGGTGAGGGTTATATGCAACGTCCAAAAGGAGGCTTCAGAGACCCCACAAAGCATATGTATTCTTGATCCGAATCGAATTTAATCTGTCTGTCTGCCTGTCCGTCTGTCCGTCTGTCTGTCCATCTGTCCGCCTGTCCGTCTGTGTAGTGTTTGTTGTAAAAATTCTCCTGGTCGCAAAAATGAAGATATCGCTTAGAAACTTGCAAAACCAAACCGAAACCGTTGAAAGAATAAGTCTGCAACACCCACACGTGTATACAACCAAAACTGAGAATACCTTTGCTTTCCCTCTCCCTTGCTCGTTGCTCATAAACTAAAACCCAAGCACGATATAAGCTTCCGTAAAATTACACCACAAAAATGCCCCGACGGGTATAAAAAATTCGGTCACAGCCGAATATAATTCTTTTTTTTTTTTTTTTTTTTTATTTTTTTTTTTTTTTTTTTTTTTTTTTTTTTTTTTAAGTCAAACCAGAAAGAGGGCTTTTAGCCAACTTGATTATAAAAATTATATGATAAGCAAAAAATTTTCGATGTTCAAGATTCACGCATATGGTAATAGGGGTACGAATAGCTCTCTGCGGGAGTGTTTGCGAAACGAAGCACGAGTGTTAAAAGGATAATAAAAAATATTTTATTCAGTGTGCAGTATACAATGCCAGCTATACAACCTTTTGGCAGAATATAAATTAGGCAGTGAAGGGTCTCCCTTCTTCGTCCTTTGGCCAACACGATATCATTCATTCAATAGAACATTCATTCATTATTTAATGCATCAACGAAGATCAATGGAAGCCATTATGTGGCTTCTTATACACTTGATATCTTGCAACTGTCTCTCAAGAGGAACGTAAACGCAAGTGGAAAGTGTCCAGTAGGATACAATTACCTTCCTCTACAGGTATTCTCTGCAACCCGTTCTATTTTTCCGCATCAATTTTCAATATTCGCGGAGATATATCGAAGCAGTTGATCTGCCTGCTCTTAGCGTGAAGTTCTTCTCTAGTGTAGCTTCTTCGGTCAGTTTCTAAGGGATAAATCATCTTCAACCTCTGATAGCCTGGATAGCCTGGATAGCACTGAGGCGGCGTAGAGAAGAAGTTTCCTGGAAAAAAGAAAAAACTTGGCTTCCATAAGGAAATATCGCTTGAAGTAAGTGTTAGTCGGAAAAAGTAATGTGGGGATGAATAGAGGGGATGAGGGAGTGGTGACAAATTCCAGCTCAATTTTGTTTGAAAAATCCCATACGAGCCCAGCCGAGTCGGAGCTAATTTTTGCCTTGCATTTCCTTTGGGCTTTTCGTTCTTCTGCTTACTATCTTTCACACTATAGTTCAGACCGCCTGTATTCACCGGTCGGCAGCATCTTTTGTCGACTTATGTACGAAACGCTTTTCATGCTTTGACATTTTTATGGCCACGACTCACCCAAAGCTTCTAAAACCTATGTTGTGTGCACATAAGGCGCCTGGAGATTATAACGTATTTTTATCTAAAGCTTAAATCTCGTATGGAGGAACTTGGGCTTACTAACGGCCATCTTTTAAAAAGATCAGCATCTGCGGATTTGTCCGTCTGCTTTTTATTAAGCCTGTGGGAAAATTCACAGCAGAAATCGGGTACACTCTAATAAACAAAATCGAGTCGACTAAGCAATAAGTCGGCAAAAGAATTTTTACAAAGTATTTTCCATTTCCGTTCCATGCCATGGAGGATAAGAACTTTGGGGTTTTGCAACTTTTTATTTTCCTTTAGCGATCGGTATATATTTTCTTGACCTATCTTTGCAAATTTCACCGTTGATTAACTGGGAGCGAAGAGCGAATAGAAAGACAATCTCGAGCCATGTCTTGTACTCGCTGTAGCGACTACCGAACAATACGAATGCAGTAGTGCAGCGAATCCGATAATGTTTGCCTATCAATAGTTTGATCGGTGTCACGACGACCTCCAAAGTCGAAACAGATGAACGCATCTTTGATTATATTGAGGAGGAGGCGTGGTCTAGGGAGCAAACAAGTTGAATATTTTCAAAAATGTAAAAAAAAAAAAAGAAAAAAGAAAACATTCGCAAAACGCTAAGGAAATGTGTGTGTGTTGTACTTTTTTCGGTCAGGGCAAAAAAATCATGCTTCGGATATTACAAAATCGGATTATTGCCCTATAGCTCCCCGAATGGGGTATGAAAACTCATTACGCTTCTCTGAAAATGTTGTTTTCTTAAGCATATGGACAAAATGAAGGAAATTCTTTCGTTTAAAAATAACCGTAAAAGGTAATAAATAATTAGTTACGAGAATGAGAGCGAGAACGAGAACGAGAACGAAAGCGAGAGCGAGAACGAGGGAGAGATACAGTATCTTCATTAAGAGAGGAATATAATGTTGTATCGGCGAAGCGTTATAGTAGCGTTGTTATGCAGATGCACATCCATCATCACATTGTATCTGCAATTCGTATGAAACAAGAGTAATCTGAGAGTTTGTATATATGCATGCATGCAAGCATACATGCATACATGCATACATGCATAAATGCATGTTTGATTTGGACACGCTTAGAGACGCGGATTAATGTACACACATATATATATATAGCGCTTACTTATATTTGTTTATGTGTTTGTTATGATGTGTATTATGGTATCACAAACGTGCTCAGTCGGTCGACTTCTGCATCATCGTCACAATTATCATCATCATCATCATCATCATCATGATCATGATCATGATGATCAACAACAACAATGTTAAATAAAGAATGAAATCGAACGCAGTATTATGGTATGGGATGATGACAGTAATCTGGGTTATCTGTGGCCCACAGCTGAGTTGTATGTGACTTCTCCAGCCTGTCACTAACATTAAACACATCAATGGTTGCTTTTGGTTTTTCCTTTCTGTACACACATGTGTACAGTCAATCCACCGACAAAAATTTATATAACATAAAGTAAATAAGCACATATATATATATATATATACACACATACACACGCGCCCATTTATATAGATATAGATATTGTGTGTAATGTGAGAACATGTGCGCAATTTCATTTTGTATTACTGCGCCTTTTTTTTTTTTTTTTTTTTTTTCAAATTGTAAGATAATGATGATGTACATCTATATGTATATGTACGTGTACGTACTAATGTATAAGATTGTGCATTAACTCTACATATTTATATAGATGTTTATATCTTACATCCATCTATTCGTTTGAATACGTAAAGAGTTAAAAAAAAAAAGTTATTTTTAGAATATTTTTCTTTTTTATTTTTTATTTTTAATTTTTTTTTTATTTTTTTATTTATTTTTTTATTTTTCCTTAAGTAAGTTTCTGTGGAAATGTTAATTTTTGTGCATTAACAAGGAGATTATACTAAATTGCTTACACTGCTTGTTGTTAATCAATTTTATATGCACACCTATCCAAGATATTTTCATAGTTAGCTTAACTTAAGCTAAGTCTGCCGGTAGTAACATCCAGGTTGGACTACCACAAAATCTTGACAACTCGTAAGATTAGCTATTGTAAGTTTAATACGATCAAAAGGCATCGATGTGTCATTAATATTAAATAAATAAACGACCAACACCGAGATAACAGTATATATATATATATAAATATATATATATATATGTATACATAGTATACTCCAGAGATCCTACAGAATATACTCTCGATGACTATCAAATTTTAAATTGATCTAAGCATATTGGTGTGTCCGTCTGTCCACTTCATAATTATCTGTGGCCCAAAATAAAATTCGGCAAAAGGATAGGACGTGCCCCCGGACAGGCGGTTGTTGAAAATGGTCAAAAGCGGTCAAAGGATATGCTTATAGTAAAACGTAAACAGAGAATATCCTGCTTTGTCGATCCTTTAGTTATTACTCGTCTATTCTACAAAATTGGGAAAAATCAGCCACACCCATCCAGTATATAGTATTGAAGTGTAGTATAGGTTTTCTTGTTTTCTTCAGTTATTTTTTTTTTTTTTTTTTTTTATGTATTGACTGAAAAAGTTTTGATCCCTTGCGATTGTTTTAATGTTTGTTTTTATTGTTTTTTACTTTATAATATATATAAAAAAAAATTAATATATATAAATAATACATATGCATATATCACATCAGATGTATTTATAATATAAGTAATATATCGGTTAAAACAAGTTCGTAGAATGAAATATAGATGTCGCCACTGTTGATCAATCCACACGATTTTGAGATGGTAGCGATTTTCAAACGAAAATTTCGGACAAGTTGCAGTCCTTTTAGTGACGCTACTTTTCCAATTTTCGAAAGAATCGAAAAATCGGAATTTCGTAAGTAAATGTTGTTTTTTGATGAGAAAAAATGGCTTCAAAATGCCCATTGACTTGAGAGATATTGCAACGTTACGGCAGCTCTTGGCTGCCGAAAAAACTGGATTTATGGATGGTTTGCTAATTTTAAACGTACCCATATGGATACGCATGCGGTTGGACGGCCTGGCCGCCCGAATTCGATACTTGTTGCAGAAAACATACAAAGAGCGTATAAAACCGTGTTTAGAAGACCGAAAAATGAAGTTACGCTGACACCTTAACGATACCAGAACACCATGTATTTATTACTTCGCATAAACATTTGTCCCTGAGAAAGGTCGGTTCAAAGTGCGTACCGCGTTTGTTGTTAGATGAAACGTGGATTCATCACTCGACGCCAGAGGCAAACCGGTCGAAGCCATGCCCAACAAGAAGAAAAAAAGAGAAGGGAAAAATAGCTTCTAAGCTATAAATAGCTAAACTTGCTGGTCGGTATCATCTAAAAAGCATATGGTTTCGCCAATAGTGACGACATCTACGAGTTTATCTCATTCTACGAACTTATTGAGTGACTTGTACGTAATATTTTTTTTGTTTTAATGCTTAAGCAGCCCCCTCAGCGATCATGCATGCAATAGTAAAGCCTGGATATAATAAAATTAGATGGCTTTCTCAACGTTACGCCTACGTATTTATGTAGAAATATTTGACTGAATGTCTTATCAATTTGGCTGATGACTTATTTACGAATTTGTTGAGATTTTCCTTTCATTACATTTCCAAATTTGGTTTCCATTTTCTCGATGCTTTCTATTGCTTTGAGCATAGCCAGCGAACATAACCTCAACATGAATGCAGCAATTGGGTCGAAAAATGTTGTCGAAAGGCTTTGGATGACAATAGAACTTCAGCGGTAGATTCTCTGTACAGGAGATGGAGGAAATAATTACGGACCCCAATTCAATATAGCGCTATCTTGTTGAATGTTGGCAACTCTGCTTTCGTCTAAATAATGCGACGCGTATGTGCTGCAAAGCTTACATGCTAAATATCCTAAATTACATATCAGTGTAGTATACGCTTTACCCTGCGACGATTAAAAAATGCGACCGATGAAAGTAATCGTAACATTTTTATAGGTAAGTGACCGACACCGACGAAGATTAAAAACGATTGTGGCCAGATAACAGTGACAGCGGATGTCAAGTTATAGTCTGAGTTATACTATTACGACGGAGAGAGTACGGCAGGAGCTCCAGAAAACTAACATTCGTGGAGGGGCTGCAATAGCGAAACCCTTTTATAACGGAAGCGAACACTAGGCTGTGAAAGTAGTGATACCACGACCGTTAACCGTTGGACAATTGACGATAGGAAGTATGTGGCATGGTCCGATGAAGCATCGTTCACATTGTTTCCTACAAGCGGCCGGGCTTATGTGTGTGGAGAAGCACAAAACATCCGCTACGATCCGCTTTGGTTTCCTTACTACGCTCAGGTATGAGGGAAGTTCAGCTATGATATGGCGGTCTTCTCGTTTACATCACTACCACTGGCCGAACTATTGCGAATGAATATCTCGACATACCCAGTGATATCGCCATATGTCAAGAGGACAGGGCGTCCATACACACAGTCAAAGAGATTCAGTCTTGATTTGAGGAGTATCAGAATATCAGCAAACAAGTTCCCTGGCCAGCAGAACCGCCAGACCTCGATATATTTGAAGCGTTATTAGCGTGATTTAAAGCAGCAAAGCGTGAAGAGCAGATTACCATCTCCGATGACACAAAAGAAATGGGCGGAGGTTGTGATGCAAGAATCGGACAACTTTCCGTTGCAAACTATTCAGAGATGCTGCGAATCTATTGCGCATCTAATTGCAGTTGTTCCGACTGATGCGACTGATGGTCCAACACCTTGTTAATAAATCAATATTCCATATATGCCAGGTGTTCATAATATTTTGTTCATCCCCTACCGATGTAATTCATTCATGAGCAGTAAATGTTCGGGGGAACAACAGTCCGTGTAAATCAAATAAACTTCAAGTCGATATCATTTCGTTCTAATTCTCAAAGTCTTTAAGAAATTTTCGCAAACTTTCTCGTAGAGATAGGGTTGATAGTGGAATGTCTAGTAAATGACTTAACCTCAATTAGTCGATTTGTTTTTTTTATTTTATGAGGAAACTCTTCATCAATGCATTCATCATCAATTCATTTCGGAAACATGCAAAAGACTCAATCGTGTTGTCTTAATGTAATGACGATATCAACAAGCGTATCATCACGTAATGTGTGTGGAGGCATTTGAAAGCGAACTTTTTCCCACTTTCCACTTAAAGGAAAGTAAAAGCTAACAAATGAACAAATGAGTGCACAGGAAGTAGGGGGTGAAACGAATCGCGGACACAATACTGGTGGTAGCATGTGGTAACAGGTGTTTACGAATTAAAGCGTATAAAAACAAAAAAAGAGGAAGAAAGGGTTAGTTAAAATTAAAAGAAAGATATCGTAAAGGGGAACATGAAAGGAAAAACATTATAAGGATAAATGAGCAGAGAGATGAAGCAACAAATTTCGAGAGAAAATAGAAATAAGAAGAGAGAGCTTTTTTTTTTTTGGTAATTACACTATTAAATAGAGAGAGAGAGAGAAATGAGAGAGAGAGAGAGCCTGACCTAGAGTAGAAGATGAAGTGATACGGACAGGGAGAGGAAGAGGAAGAGGAAGATAGGAAAAGCAAACTTGATATTAAAAAATGAAGTTAAACGAAAGTAAATATAACGGCGAGAGAAGAGATTAAAGCTAACCAATGACTATTAAGTTTATCCATATTCACGCAGAGTTAAAAAGCAATGAGACCTTGTTGTGCGGTTAGGTATGGAAAATGTAAAGCAAAACTTGATAACTATTTTGTCAGGAGGGAGAGAGTTAACCTTTTGCCTTTAGCCTTAAAAGAGCAATTACACCAACGCATTTTTACCCGCATGTCGTATAATAAATAATATGTGAAACATTTTACCGTATAACGAAGAAGAAAACAAGAAAATAAATAAATAAATAAATAATTGTTTGACGATGACGCGGAGTAAAGGGTGTAAACAACGAGTAAACGTTCAAATTATCATTGAAAGCTTTCGTAAGGAAGACTTTTCCCATTTTGAAGTTATACACACGGAAAATAGCAACCATTCAGTTTTCTCTACTACAATAAAAAAAAGAAGACTCGGAAGTCGAATTCATTTAAAAAGAGAAAAATTTTATTGAAAAATTCTTGAAAAATTCCTAAAGAGAAAATTAATTAAAAAAGTAAAAAAAAAAAAAAAATAAAAAATTTAACAAAAAGTAATAAAATTAAAAAATTGCAGCGAAATTAATTTAAAAAAATTAATTTAAAAAAAAAAACTAAAAATTAAATTAAAACCGAAAATAAGTTAACCAAAAATCTTTCTTTCGAAGCATTAAAATGCTTTATGCGTAACAAACTGTAGCCTGTTTAAAAATATAGAAAAAAATATCTTTTTTTTTTGCGTTTTTTTTGTTTTTTTGTTTTTGTTTTCCTTCTTAATAAATGAGTTGAAACGTTAAAGGATAAGTTTTTAACGCAAAATTGCTTCCCATTGAAGTTTTTGATCAAAGAAGGAGCAAAAAAAATTCCGAAAAATATTATTTAAACTGTTGAATATATATATATATATGTATAATAACGAAGGCATAGTATTGATGGTGTTGTGCTCTCGTAAGGAGTAAAATCAATTTTCTGTGCATAGTTCCGAAAAGCGAGGAAATAAAATTAAAGGAAAATTTTATTTCAAAATATTTCAGTTATTTTGCTTATATAAATATATAAAAATTATTTAAAAAGTATGAAGCCTTCAGAAGTGTTGCTGATATTTCAAAAGGTAACATATTTTGCCTTTTTTTTTTTTTTTATTTATTTTTTTTATTAAAGTTTAGCTTCTCATATTAATTAAGCAAGTCCTTGATATATCTCCTGTCCCTTTCTCACGGCAAACAAATTCCCTTCCCAGTGATAATCATTTTTTGTTTTTTTTTTGTTTTTTTTTTTTTTTTTTCTATCAACATCAGAAGCATGTGTATTCGTTGTAAATGGAATGGAACGTTTTGACGGTCGTCGTTTGTTGTCTCGGTTAAATGGCTTACAAGAATTTGACATCGAAACTCTCGTAAGTTAAGAAGGCCGAAAGGTCGAAAGGAATTGTGTTTGGAGTGATGGGGAGACAAAAAGTGTAATATGTTTGTTTGTATATCTTTTTTTAACATACAAATGCACACACAACCGGCGCTTTTCTATAAAATTATTGTACTCAAGTTGTGCTATAGCGTATTGAAAATAAACTCTTTACCTGTTTTGAAATCAAGGTGAACGAGATGTATTATTATTTCGGTACATCGATATACATATGTATATGAAGATATTCTAAAGTACATGTATTTTCCTATGTCCATTCGTCAGTCAGTCCGTCCGTCTGTCTTGCGTTGAATTGAAAGTGATAGCAATTGCACAGACAAAAGTTCGCTCGGTAAGAATTTTTAGAATTTTTGGGAGAGTGAGAGAGGGAGAGAGAGAGAAAGAGAGAGCGAGAGAGAGAGAGAGAGAGAGGGAAAGTTGAATTATTGTAATTGATCAGAGCTAACTATTACATATCCTATACAATTTCGCTTAAGAAAATTTTTCATTTTTTCACGTGACGCGATCGAAAATGTGAATCGACCAAATCGGTTCAAATTTTGTAAAATTAATTTTTTTCTCTTACAAAAGAACTTCGTACTCTATTACTATCTGCTTTCGTTTAATACAAAAATAGCAACAATTATATGATGCCGCCATCTATCCAAATAATAGCTGAAAAAAGTGTTCTATATGGACCAACGCCCATTGCAAGACTTACCTGTCGTATGAACGCTTTTTTTTTTTTTTTTTTTTTAGAATATAATCCCATTCGATCCAAATATTCCAAATATCTTTAATATACTGGAATACCATTTTCCATTGTTTTTGTTCGAGATATAACTGTTTTTGTCATATAAAGATTTTTTCAAAATTGGTCGCAGCGTTTACTCTTCGTCGACCGAAGTCCTATCAAAACACCTTATAAGTTACAACAGGTTATGTGAAGATAAAGATATCTGAATAGACATTAGACTGACGGACATATGTCGATATAACAAAATTTGAGCTTACTTTAAGTCTCTCTGTCTCTCCGTCTTTAATGCACTCCTAAGACAAGCTGTATAGGGTATAATTAGGCCTGCTTCGTTAGTGGGTTGTTGATGGCCATTTCTGTAGACATGGTCGTGCCCGTTTAAAGTCCCGCTTAAACTGAACCCATATAACATTTGTTTCCAAGGTCATTAGTAAATTGGTTGCCTTCGTAAAGTCACTTACACTAATCGAACTCAAGTCCTTTTTCGCCTCTGTATCTAATAGATTTTAATATTGAATTAAGCGTTTGCTTCAGTTGCGTTGTTTCCAAAAGAAAGCTTTGAAAAACTGGCAACCAAGGCCAGATATAGACGCACACGCCCACGAAAGATATAAAGCATTCAAAACTACGAAGAGATTAAAAACTTGGCACTTGGCGTCACATGTATCTGTTCGCAGCATTTTTCGCCTGTCAGGCTACGATCAATGAAACATTTAACAGCTCGTCGTTATTCGTTGATTGAGTTAAATACTGTGAGCTTGCCTTGCATACTCGGAGTGAATCGATAAAGATTTTTCATATCTTTCAAAAATATTCTCCAATCCTTTCGCTAATGTTCTCCTCATAGATATCGTCTCTCACAGCATTCATTCGCATTTCGTAAGCTCTGTGATCGTTACTCCCTAAATTTCTGAACATATTTTATGATCGATTCGAGCGAACGAATCATTTATTTTGTTACTCGTTTAAAAGATTCCACAGCTATATGTAGAGAGTCATCAAATAAGTTTTTTTGGATTTTTTTTTTTTTTTTAACGCGATTTAATTTGTTATAGAAAACTAAACGGTAAAGTGTACCAAAAATGGATTTCCTTTTATTTTAGATATTGATTCATGCGAATTGCATGTAAATAACTGCCTCTCGACTTTCGTAAAAATTCAATTCTCAAATACCAATTTTTACGAATTTTTAACAAATTTTCATATTTTCTTTTCATATATCCCTCCATTTGCTTTCAATTTTTCGTCACACTTGTATGTAAACATATATAATACTCTTTAACGATGGAATATCGTACGCTTTAAAAGTGTTGCAAAAATATTGAAATTTTCGGTTATGCCGGAGCATTTTCCTACACACACATTTCTTGCGTTTCATTTCATATAAGTCACCCGATATTTGTATTATATGTTAACAAAGAGCCCTTAAACTCTTAAAATTAAACTCTCTATACGGTTTAAAACGCAACATAAGCGTACACACCCAACTCTCTTCTTACACGATAGATGCGTTTCGTAGAAATCCGTGCAAAAAAAATCGTGCAAAAAAATCGTGTAAAAAAAATACATGCAACATATAAATTTGGCGATATATTCCGCAACTCTAAAAAATCGTGTCGGATGAAAAAACTCGAAATATTTTCCAAAAACAGTAATAATTTACAAAATTCATTTTTAAAAATCATTTTTATTAAAAAAAAAAAAAAAAATTAAAATTAGTGAACAGCGGAAATTCAGTCCATAAGTACATACAACAACATATAAAAAAATGAAATTGGGAATAAAAAAAAAATTTTTTTTTTTCGGTTCATATAAAAAAATTGTATTTTCAAAGCTTCAAAGAATTAAGAAAAGAAATTTTGGTTTGGGGTTCGCATTCGAACAAAAATTACGAGTGAAAAAATGTATTAATGAACCGTATAATTTCAAATCCGTGTAAAAAACAGAGGTGGGCGTCTTTCTGCTGTCAAATGAAAGTATTTGAGCAGAGCGCTGCAAATACGAACGATCTCTTAACGTGTTCGCACGCGGACGCGAATCAAAATTTAAAGCCAATTATTTTTCATTTAATTTTTTCTAATCCTGCGGTTTTTAATTCTTGTACTTGCCGAAGTATTGATTAATTGGACACTTTTGGACACTGGACACTGGACACTAGAAAAAGAGCACATACTCTCATCTTCTTTTTCTTCTCATGTCTTCTCTTATATGAATGCTACAGCATTCGTTGCATATATCGACTAAAAAATATGATCCTTTAATTACCCTTAGAAAGTGTATTCAAACAGATTTCGATATCAAAACTAATTCTGCAAAAAATTGATTGTCATTTTTTGCATCTCACTTCAATTGTTGCTAAGGAAATTCGATCAAAATTGAACGGTTTCTTCGCAAGTCCATCGAAAAGGACAATAAATGTTTGCCCAGAAGCTAATACTCTCTTGTCAAGTGCCTTTCAGGGAGGGTTCATTTGAAATTGGTTAAAGGATTTTATACGATTCCCATAAGAGGAGCCTTTACTTCTTATCGTGTCCATCGTTTATACGCGATTGTATTTCTATATCGCTTCATTAGTTAAGAAGACTTTGGATTTGGAGCCCCACTCTCACATCTCTCTCTTCGATCAGTATTGGAGCTAAAAGAGAAGGAAAGAAGAGAAGGAGAAACGAAATGGAAAAGGTTTTCGAAAGAGCTTTAAAGTGAAAGAATAAATTTATTGATGACTCGGCCGATTGATTGATTAAAACTGTGCAGATTGCGTGAATACTAGGACTCGACAATAAGTTTTAGCTTAATTGACACGTCAACGTGTATACGAAATGCTTTTATTATTTCAAAAAGTTCATTGTCATATATTAGGTATATACAAATAAATCCTTAATGGTTTCTTTTTACACGAAAAAAATAGAAATGCATTTCGTTTAGTATATCACGTTCACTTCCTGCGAATCAAGCTGAAAACGTACAGCATAGAGCTCGACATATGCAAAGCTCCATAAAAACAGGGTACTATCGTTAGACATCGTTAGGACAATTAATACGATTGTCTATAGCTTAAAGATAATACTTTCACGTGAAGAAGTCACAGTTCGATTTTGAGGGCTGATCGATCAAGTAAAGCCTTATCTTAGAAAACGCGATAAGGAATTAATTCTATCTATACATCTAATGAATTTCTTTGTTCCGGCCACATATATATATATATATATATTAAGGTTACCCATAAGTAATCAATTATTTTCGCAAGATACCATTTCTCTCATTAGTCCTGCGGCAACCAGACAAGTGCAGGCATACTTTTTTTTGGTGCTATTCTTCAACCAGTTTGTTAGTAATTTATTCCCAACAATATAAATTTTTTTTGTAGCCCTGTAATAAAATGCCGGACTTTGTACCTTCTGAGAGCCGTATTCGTAATTCGTGTAGTTTTCCATTTTAACGCCGGTTTAAGTGCCACGGAAACAACAAACATAATATAATAATATAATAATTGATTACTTATGGGTCCCCCTAATATATATATATATATATATATATAACTAGTCACGTATGAAAGCGTTGCGAGGCGTCTCCTCCGCATGAGTAGTCCAGTAAGTAAAGGATCGCGACTAACAACTTAATGCTTACGGATTGAAATCTCAAGCGAGGAACTAATCATGTATGCAAGTGTTTCGAGGTCTCCCCTTCTCTCGGGTGACAAAGTTATTATAGTTTAACCGCATGAGTAGTCGAGTAGGTAGAGAATCGCGACTAACAACTTAATGGTTTAACGGATTAAAATCTCAAGCGAGGAGTATAGGATGTAAGTTAGCTGGCAATCTTTCGAAAATCCACACTTTTGTGAAAATTTATTTACAAAGTAGATAATAAATAAATAAATTATTATAATTATTGTGGTGTGTAGTGTAGAGCTATTCTCTCTTCTCTCTTCTCCCTGCTCCTCCTCTTACATTCTTCACATTCATAAGAGTATTACATGAGAAAAGCATTTGCATCCACATTTCAGCATTTAGATTAAAGCGCTTGCAACGCGGCTTCACAGCAGAGCTTGTTTACATAAGTGTAATGCATCAGCATTAGCATTTAAATAAGCAAGAAAGTACCTCAGGTCCAGACATTTGAGTACACTAAAGGAGAGTAGTAAGTAAGTGAGATAAGGCGGCATTCATTCATTCATTCATTCATTCATTCATTCAGTCATTAATTTCTGCATTACGATAATAACGGTAACGATTTGCATGCCTTCCTTAAGGAGGATAACATCCCATTTTTTTTTTCCTTAATCCCCCCAGACTTTTGAGTACACTAAAGGGGAGTAATAAGTAAGTGAGATAAGGCGGTATTCATTCATTCACTTCTGCATTACGATAATAACGGTAACGATTTGCATGCCTTCCTTAAGGAGGATAACATC
>KK502418.1:288555-306845 GCA_000688735.1 Glossina austeni | reverse complement strand
AAATAAATTTTGTTTTTTCGCGACTTTCTTATCGTATTTGTTACAGGATTGAAAATTATATGTACACGTATTTGACCACATTTGAGCATTTAGGAGAATCTTTAGTTAGTCCTAATGCAACAACACACACAAACAAGAATGAAATGACATTCAGTTTAACGTAAATCTTTTGATCCCCAGCGTTCGCTTTTTTTCTTGTTTTTTTTGTTTTTTTCTTTTTTGTTTTTTTTGTCTTAAAGAAGAATGCAAATCGAAACGTGCTTTTTTTCCGTCTCGCATTACATGACGCTCTACATAATACAGGGGAGTTCTAATGATAGCTGAATAGCTCTCACACTTACATATGCGCTGTCATCTGCCATATGAGGGAGGTAGGGAGGGAGGGAGGGGGATAGTCGTCTGATGATGCAACATCGCATTTATATGATAAGTATATTATTATAATAATACGCGAACATACAATCATTAGAAAGTATCCGACAAAATCACATAGTTTTTGTAGTACGCGTAATAATATTAACATAAGCGAAATATTATTATGAGCGAGGCAAACGAATGAAGGATTAATCTATGGTTTGCTTGCATCTAATCTCTGATCTGAGGGTAACATGAAAAAGAAGAAGAAGAAGAAGAAGAAGAAGGAGAAGAAGAAGGAGAAGAAGAAGAAGAAGAAGAAATAAATATTTCAAAAATCATGTTTACTGCTCTTCAGGCAAAAGCTTTGAATGATTTCCATGATTTTTGAAAAGATTACCAGTTATCCGGATACGGATTAAATGCATTTTGTTGCTCAAGTTGATTAAAAAAAGTAATGCATACAATAAGAAAACCGCGCAAGTGCAACGCTTTATTCAAAGACGAAGACCGCTATAGGGTCTGATGGCCGACTAGGCTAAGAATTTCGTCTAACGGCTTAATGGTCATGGATTGAAATGTCAAGTGCGGTAGAGTTTTCAATAAACCCGATAGACGATCCGTGAATTGTTACTCGAAATTCTTAGCCTAGTCCAAGCTAGCTATATATATATATATATATATATATATATATATATATATATGTTTATATATAGGCATATGTATATCTATAAGGTGTTTGCAAAAATTTTGATCATATATATATGTATATGTATATATATACGCTACGGGTGACTGGCTAAGAAGGTAAACTTGACTATGGACAAAATTTCAATTATCATCTCGAGCATTTCTGACGGCCTATGCCTATGCCTATGCCTATATATATATCAGAAAATATGTTAGAAATGCTCGACATGATAATATATATATATATATATATATATATATATATATATATATATATANTATATATATATATATATATATATATATATATATATATATATATATAGATATATCACTCGGTGGGTTTAATATGTATGTATATATATATATAAATACATCATTGCGTGGGCTATATACTCAACTTTCAAAACAATTACAAAACATAATCTTGGTCATGATTTAGTATAACGATCATATTTAAAAAACAAAAAAGATATTGAATGATATACAGACTGACTGAAAGTATGGAACAGCATAAAAATCAATTCTTGTTGCCATAAGAACAGCAACCTCACCTTTTTGGCCTCAGTTGTGTAACAAAAAAATATTATATATATATATGTAAAAAGGTAAAAAAAAAAAAAAAACAGAGAGGTTGTAAACGGCTGGACACAACTTCACGGTCTCCCATACAAAATCATGGCACATTTATATACGTATTCTGCGTGCATTGTCATATAACACATCTTTATGAGATTGAGATTGAAAAAGTGCATCTAATCGATATAAATGTTCCATATATGTTTAGATATTGACATACTATCCGCCGATCTAATCAATCAATTTTCAACATCCAATAATATGTCGAGAACTCCGATCTGTAAGTTGTAAACACAAAAATACATAGACAGATATCGGACCGAAGGACATGCTTAAATTGATTAGAACTGATTCCGAATGAATTCGTATAAAAGCAAAGGTGTGTGCGTGTGTGCCAACTTTAACTTGAAAACCTTATATTTAAAAATTCTCTTCATCATTAGCGGGCATAGTAGGGCATCAAAGTGCATACATAGAATTTACATTTTCCAGCTTCACGTTATGATAACATTCGTTAATAATCGAGCTTCATAGTTAGTTGTAGTTGTTGTTAGTTGTAGTCACAGTTGGTTGAAAGACATTTACTTAAGGATAACAAAAAATATCTGCAGTTGTCCGGATGTCAATACGATCAACAGTTAATTAATACATATATACACACACACACACACACACACAAAGAGAGAGAGAGAGAGAGTAAAAAAGTCATGAGACCGTCAAAACAACCGACCGATGAACCGATGAACGTATTACAACAACAATCTAATTTTGGATGCCTTTAATATATTTGTGTACGATTTGTGAAAGGCTCCAAAATGAATGTCTGCCTGTGAACGTATATTAATTTTTTATTTAAGATTTGAGTATGAAACGATTTTCTATTTCTGAAGCTCTTACATTCGCTTCCTATCCTATATACCGAGCTTTATTATGTATAAGACCTGCTGCATTGGCTCCTATTGTCATCTGTTATTCTCATCCACTGGCTGCCGAAGCATTGCTTATCCTTTTATACAATTTTCTACATTTCTTAAGCATTACGCCACACGCATCTTAAATGAATACGAAAATCATATAATATTCTCCTTAAAGTATATGTATATATATGCATATATATATATGCATATATATATATATATATATAACTTCATAACTTCATAACTTCAAATAACTTCATGTAAATATAAAAAAATCGTCCATTTTGTTATTAGTTTGAGATACCGATTAATACGTAACGTGTATCGATCGACCTTTCATTAGAGGTTTTCGGAAGCATCATTCATTCCCTTTGTATTCTATGCCACACATTGTGCAGGATATGAAAATGTCAGTCTATGAATCCATATACGAGGAGAGTTGACAGTTGGCAAATGGCTGATGTACGGATGGACGGATGGATGATGTCGAATAAACATTTGAAAGATTTATTAAATTTATTTTTTATTCGGGTTTTTTCCATTAGCTCCCAACTCTATAATATATTTAAAAAAATTTGTGTACGTTTCTTACGATCTTCGAGAAATCGGACGGAATACTACTTCTACTTTTTATATTTGAGAGAGAAATATCTGGAATAAAAATAGAATTTATTTGGATCTACACTGGAATTTTCTTATCATCCAAAGACTGTGGAAAATTTTTTGGATCCACCTGTTGGATTAGTGGTGACGTCATGTTCGATTGTTTTGCTCAAGCTCTAACTCTTCTAATCCCATTGAAATGGAAATGAAGATGGGACCATCTAGGAGAATGTCTGAATAATAAATTGATGACGAATTTAGTTAAAATCGGAAATCATCTAAAACTTGTGTTCGAGATCAGACAGATAATGAATGTCTTAATCAAGAGCATTATTTTCGAATTCTCACAACCAATGATCGATAGCCGTAACATTCCCATCCAGTCTTATTTCGAATCGAAATGGAAAAACAAATATTTCTCTTACTAATGGGCACGGGCGACATTCTCCAAGCTTTTCGATTATCTTACTGAAGGTACCGTAAAGCATTAGCATTCGATATTTTCATTATAAGCGCAGGCGCCGCTTCTTATAATTTATTGTAATTGGGAGTACAAATTAGTTCGGTCCGGTCCAGTTACCCATATCGGGTATAAAATAAAATTTTGACTTCTGTACGGGAAACTTTACTTTTTCTACTCACTTCGAAGGATAACGCCGCCATGTCGTTGCGGGCCGCTACAATACGTATAGTCCAAAAACCGATGATGGAGAGTAGGCGAACCTTTAAAGCTGAATATCCATGACGGCCCTATTGCGGGCATTGTGGTTATGTCGGCGTTATTTAGTAGGACTGGTTTCAAACCAATGGAACGATTACTGACGAATGCTGCCAATAATAGTTGTTGTAATGGTTATAAAAAATGGGGGCGTGGTATGCCAAAAGGCATAATATTCAATTTGAATATGAAGGGACTCGGCTCCATATAGCAAAACTGGCTGAGGAAATCTTGGCACTTCTAACCGGGAATTTCCTATCCTCTCCCGCCGTTATCAGCAAATATTACTCCCACCGATTAAGGCAGCTTTCAACAGGTGACTGACTTCTCGTTTGTTCAAACGATGCTTGCGCCAAATACTACTTCTTGTTGGGATACCCTTAAAAGATGAGACTTCACTGACGAGGTGGAATTTGAAAATTGCCCGAAGAATGGGGAAAAGTCGTAGCTAACGATGGACAATACTTTGAATAAAATACGTTGTAACCAGTCTTCTGAATAAAGCTTCAGTGTTGCAAAAAAAAAAACACTCAAAACTTATCTAAACACAAAATATATAACTTATCACGTTTTCATATCAAATGCGAACAAATTTATTTAAAAATAATTTATCTTTTTTGACATTAAATGAAACATTGTGTCCAGCCTATATTTAAACAAATGTAAGTTTTCCCAAATTGTATCCCTTTTGTTATCTGCTTGCAGGCTTTCTAAGCTCACATCCTGTAGATAGCATCTGTGAGGGTAATTGGATCCGTGTTTAGGGGATGTGGAAGGAGCCTGTTTAGATTAGTCAGCGTTTATATCTAATTACTTTCCTTTCACACCCGTCCCCATCGAAGAATGAGGGATATGATCATTTTGTTCAAACGCTTGCAACGCCCACAAAAAAGCTTCTGTGACCCCACAAAGTGTATGCACTCTTGATCAGCGTTAAATTCTGAATCAATTTTAGCGCGTTTGTCTGTCCGTCTGTGCAATGTCTGTTGTACACATTCCACTCGCGGTGAAAATGAAGCTATCGTCTTCAAATTTGGCAGAAACATTGGAAGCCTTTGCATGCAGATTGGAGTTGAAAATCGACCAAGTCGCTAGGAAGACACGCCTACAGTAGCCTGTGAGCTGAGAACATTTCGGTTTTTCAAAACGAAAAAAAAAAAGTTGTTTTTTTACTCATTACTCGCAAACTATTGCAAATACATTTATAAAAATTTAAACGTACGATGCTGTGGTACTGTGCAAAAATGGAATTATTTGATCACATCTGCCCGATATTATAATGTATCAAAGTTATATAGTTTTTTGTCAAAACCCTTACGACGCTCAGAAGCACGTAATTATGTCCATCCGTCTGTCTACCCAACTGTGTGCTATCGGTGGTAAATATTTTGCGTGAAAGTTGTCCTAACTTTGCAAAGGCCGCAACACACCCTACAACACCCACACGCCTGTGCGATAAAAACCGCTTACCGTGTTTTTGCAGACACCATATAAATAGAAAACACAACCATTCCTTATTATATAGACAATGAAAATGTAGTTTTTTTCCTTTTTGAAATCTTTTGTTTTTTTTGAGATAATGGCGTAATAGGTATAAATGATTCGATCACGATCGAATATAATTTTCTTACTTGTCATTTTTTTGCGCCTTCAATTGAAATATTTAAACAGCAAAGTAATCCTTTATTGTTACTTCAAAAACAAAAAAAAAAAGGGAAAACTTTCTTAAATAATTTTTGATTTAAGTGAACGAAGAGGGAAAGGAAAGGAAAGGAAATTTGATTGCAGCCACTCTTGGAGCCATTTTGAGATTTAGATATAGTCGTATAAAACTCTCAGATCAGCACATTCGGAAGCGCGCCAAATATTGAATGGAAGCTTCCTTGCCAAAGAAGAAGAGTTTATAAGCAAGAGAGAGAGAGAGAGCAAAAAATCAATTCCAATTTCGGTCACATAAGGCTCTGTGTTATTGTCATCTCAACATTTCAACGCCACTCGTTTATCGCGAAAAGGTATTTTGAAGGTTTTCTCCTGCAGTAAAATTTCATTGAAAATATTTTGCAAAAGTCCTTCCAACTATCCTTACTTTCTTCTTCTTCTTCCTCTATTTTTCTTTTTCATAAGTTAACATTTCGGGTATTCTACAGAATTATTTCTTCGTTTTTCTTTTTTTTTTTTTTTTTTTTTTTTTTTTTTTTTTTTCATGTTGACCGAAATTGACAGGCTCTACACACTTTAACTCGACTTGATTTATGGCATTGATTTATGGTAGTGAATACAGCGATTTTGTAATATTTCTATATTATCATTGTTACCTGAAATAAGGACTGACTTAACGCGAAAGCGTATACAAAGTGTCCTTAACCTTGATATTAATATATATTTTTTTTAAAATTCATCTGCATCAGCATCAGCATCAGCATCAGCAGCAACAGCAGCATCCATGTTCTTAGCTTAATAGCAACTTTTTCAATTTCTTTTGAACTGAAAGCATTTTACATTTTTGTTATACTTAAGAATTAAATCCTTATAAATCCAATCTGTTTATGTCAAGGTTATGTGTACATCGTAACAGTCTTGCCTGTGACATTTTAAGTTAATTTTCTTTCTCTTTGAACGTTTTCACTAAAAAAAGCATCGCATCAGCTATTCTTAAAATAACTATTAAGACAATTTGAAAAAAAAAAAAATGAAAAACAAGTAAGAAAATTAAATTCGGTCAGGACCGAATCTTTTATACCCATCACCGTTTACGCAGAAAAGACAAAAGAAGTAAAAGAGCAAAATCCTCATGCTCTATAATACGGAGTGGGCGCAGGATTGATTTTCTCTATTTTGAAAATAAAAGTTTTTGTCGTACAGGCATGTGGGCGTGGTAGGCGTGTTCTTCGAAAAGTTTAGGTCAATTTCAAATTCTTTCGCAATACCTTCATTTTCGTTAACGAGAGAATATTTAGCACAAATATTACACAGTTGCGCAGACAGACAGACGGGCGAACGGACATGTTTAGGTGCATTCAAGATTTTAAACTCGCCAAGAATTTGTATACTTTATGGGGTTTCGAAGAAAAACAAAAAAAAAATTTTAATACATTATGATATTGCGAAGGCGTGGTCCATTTTTTCCATTTATACACAGCATCGCCCATAGAATATGCGCTTAAATTTTTGTCCAGTTATCTGTCTGCAAAAAACCAACCAAACAATTTTTCATTCCCTTTGGAAAACAGAGGTATTCTCAGTTTATGTGGTGCTGTGGGCGTGCCCTTTGACCTATTTCGCCCGTTTTCAATATCAACGTGCGTGCAGGAACTTCCATTGTTTCTGAAAAAACTTGAAGTCGATAGCTTCATATTTCCGGCCAGGAGAATATTTACAATAGACAGACAGGTGGACAGACGGACGTGTTTAAATCAATTTAGAATTTGATGCTGATCAAGAACACATATATTCTTTGTGGGGTCTCTGAAGCTTCCTTCTGGGCGTTGGGCAAGCGTTGGGACAAAATGAACATATTCCTCATCCTTGGGTGATGGGTATAAAACAAACCAATTCAGCAACTAGTGCTTACGTGCACATGAAAAACAAAAAAACAAGGACATGGAACGACAATTCTCTTCTCAACTCAACTTACTGTATAAATGAATTGACAAAATTTTGCAATCATAACTAAAAAACACATCTAAGGTAAGGTATAAAGGTAAGCGAATGACTTCATTCCGTGACTTCCATTCGATAAAAAACTTTGACCTTTAGCTTGCGTTCGGCAGAGAATTATTTGTTGATTCAGAAACGACTTGCCAAAGGACACAACGTAACAGCCGGGCAAAGCATCTACTGTTAAATACTCGACATCATCTCGCTTATTATAATACAAAGTTAAAAATTCAATAAAAACTAGAAACGATTTTTAAAAAAAAAAAAAGAAAAAAACACTTTCAACCGATGCTTACACGTTGGTGGCAGTGATACAAGTAATGCAAGGTATCAGTGTACGCAACGGTTAAATTCGATGATTTTGACCTTTCTCTGCATAAAATAAAAATTTTCCAGAGTACATAGCCGTTCGTTACTTTTGTTGTTCGATTTGCAGAAATCTACGGCCGAAACTTAGGGTGATGCTGCTGGATCATATGCCAATTGTCCGTTTTAAAGGCCTGGCGGACCAAGAAAGTTCAACGTTGTAATCAATTGCAAGACTTATTGGATGAAAATCCAGCTTGAAGACTCGAAGAACTTCCGAATAGCTTAGCAATTGATGAGTCAACTGTTTCAGTTAACGCCTACATGTGATGGAAAAGATCGAAAAGGAGGGAAAATGCCATTGCGAACCAGTTCAACATCGCGTTTTTGTTGCTTGCCACGTAAAAAAAGGAACAGGAGCTCAGGAGCGTATTGTGACTGGCAACCAAAAGTGGATCTATCGCGTTACACGCAAGCGCGAAAAGTCATGCATTAGACTCGACGAGTCGCCCACATCGACACCGAAACGAAATATTCATGGCTATAAAGTTTTACTGGACATACGGTCGGATCAGCAAGGTCGAGTGTATTATGAGCTGCTAATGCTGCATGAAACTGCTATTGCAGATGTTTACCGCCGTCATTTGAGAGGAGCAGGAAAGTCATCTTCTTACGTGACAACGCTCGGCCACGCTATTGCAGCTCGAATGGGAAATTCTACCGACCCTACCCAGCGTTCTGATTACAACTTGTTCAGATCGATGCACAACATGGCTTGGCTGAGGCACGGTTTCGTAATGCCGAACAAATGCGAAAATGTGGCGATAATTGGATCGCTGCCCAACCAATACTGCGCTTTCGACACGGTATCGCCCTGCTGCTGTCAGAAAGATTGGAAAAAGTTGTAGAAAAACTGTTGAGGATGGGCTGGCTATACATCATGTTCCAAAATGTTCCCAATGTCGATTAAATATCCGCTCTAAGGTGTAGCATGCGTAATTCTCTCAGGTCGCATCCCATAATATCTACTCTTATCGTTTAAAGCAGGCGTGGGCAACAGCGGGCCCCCTATATTTAAAATGTCAAATAATTCAATTTCCTTGCACATAACAATGCTACAAATGGATCGTATCCGTGTTCACTATCGGCTCAGCTATCGGCGACTATTACCTGTGAAATGTGTTTAGATGTTGGTGTTGTTCGCTCTTAAGCTATAAAATGAGCGATTTAAAAAGAGGGAAAATTGCAGCAGAATTTCACATTTTTAATAATAGTTCAACCTGGGTATGGCTCTCGCTATGACAGGACGAACTGAAATTGGCTCATTGATGAGAAAAGTTCCCCGCTGTTGATTTAAAATGAAGTCTAAACTTTCGTTTCATTTACGTATTCGATCGGCGCAAATTAATTCGTTTATTGATTATATTATGGTTAAGAAGATTATTTCAATAATTTATTTATCGGGTCAGATTGTCTTGCAATCTCAATACATTCACCAAAAATTTGAGACCCAGTCCCAGTTAAAACTCTCTATCTCTCTCTCTTTCTATCTATCTATCTATCTATCTATCTCTCTCTATCTCTCTATCTCTCTTTCTTTCTCTCTCTCTCTCTCTCTCTCTCTCTCTTTCTCTCTCTCTCTCTTTCTCTCTCTCTTTCTCTCTCTTTCTCTCTCTTTCTTTTTCTCTCTCTCTCTCTCTTTCTCTCTCTCTCTTTCTCTCTCTCTTTCTCTCTCTCTCTCTTTCTCTCTCTCTCTCTTTCTCTCTCTCTCTCTTTCTCTCTCTCTCTCTCTCTCTTTCTCTCTTTCTCTCTCTCTCTCTTTCTCTCTCTCTCAATCACGTGGATCACGTGGAGATGATTATGCAGCGAATATATTTTGTTGAGAGTAGATCGTCGAAAATCAAATTCTGCATCTGAATAGAGAAAAAGAAAATGTTTTATAGGGTACAGAGAGTAGAAAGGACGGAATGATTTACATGAATGATTAAAAGCCGATTTTCATTCAAGAAAAATAAAATGATTCTGATTTATCCAATGCTAGGTTTAAAAGAAAAATCTCTACCAGTAGTGAGGACGAATCGGAAGAGCGATACGAGAAGATTTAAAACAAAAAAAAAAAAAAAGAAAAAATGACTCGATACCTTGTCTTGTTAAAAATACAGTGCAGTGTCTATATATAGAGCAGCTTGATTTACGCTACCAAGTTGTTGTTACACTTGTTGTTTGTTATTGTGTATTACTGATGTTTGATTTTTGTTTGTAATTTTTTAAAGTAAATTAATTAATTTTAATTAAGTGTAAATAAAAATGAAATGAAAATGAACCCCAGAAATGTAACAATTAATTTTCAACATTGGCAAGAAACGAGTGCTATGAACATCGCCTCAATTAAGAAGAACAAGACAAGCATACAATTAGCATAAGAGTTCGCCGCTCTTGAATTGCATTAAATTTTGAATTTCATTTTAATTATTTTCCTGAAGAATATCTTTTATCGTCGTCAGCGTTAGAGACAGTTTTCTGCTATTCATACAATAGCTAAGAACACTCATACGCTCTGTTATGTATGCTATACGAATAAATTTTATTTCATTTCTCTCAGCTGATATTATGCGTGATTTTAATTGTAGGCGAACGAATCGTATTCCCCCCGTTAAAAACCGACACGAGCATGATGTACATAAGACGTGATGTGGTAATAGGAATATGGAGACAATCATTCTCTTCTCTTTTTTTTACTTACATTTCTGAAATGGTTTAACAATATGAAAAAAAATTGCATAAAAGGTCTCAGCTTTTGTTTTGTTCGTGTGTGTGTGTGTGCGCGCGTTTGTGTGGAGTCTATAGCACTAGAAACTGTTTGTAGTACTTATTTATTTTAATTTACTCTTTAGAATTCCCAAAGCATACGAAGATGTTTGCACGCATTTACGTATACGTATGTATATGTATTTCTGTACGGTATAGAGTGCTTTCCTCTTATATCTCTTATTATTCTTTAGCATCTAAGAGCACTTCAGCAAGTCTTCCAAGTCCTTAAGTAATCGTGTTAAACTATATAAACATGTATTCATTTTCCTGTTTTATATCTTCCTTGCTCGAAAGAATATTTTCACATCACTGACACTGAGGGTACAGGGTGTGTTAAGTTTGTGCGAACGCATGCATGTAAAATCCAAAAGGACTCGAAATAAATTCTTTTTTTATTCTGCCGATCGATTTAGAATCATTTTTGCCGTCAATATAGGCTTGTCTGTCCGTCTGTCTCTCTGTCTACGTACCATATCGGAAACGCAAATTGAAATAAATTCCCTTTTTATTCTGCCGATCGATTTAGAATCATTTTTGCCGTCAATATAGAGTTGTCTGTCCGTCTGTTTCTCTGTCTACGTACGGTATCGAAAACGCAAATTACAATTTTTAATATTTTTCGACAAAAATCGCATGAAAAATAAAATATCGAAAGTTTGGATTGAAGGGGAATATTTTTTATTTACCCCCCCCCCCCCCCACCCCCCCTCCCCTCTTATAAATGGCAATTCACATGACAATAATGTCGAGTTTGTAATATTTTATGATGGAAATTCGAACCGAATAGTTAGTTGTAAATTTTCGACTTTAATGTCAGAGAATATATTTACAAATATTTGTCAAATATTTGTATGGCATATGTACACAAGCGCACGCACACACTTACACATATAGTTATTTGTAGACATATATGCTATGCACAAACGTATTCAATTAGCACGAATGAATAGCACAATCCATTCAATCATATTTGTTTGTCCCTCTGTCCGTACTGTCGCTGTAGCTCAATTGAGGTGAAGGGTATAGAAAGACGATGCAAAAGGACATACATATGTTCAGTAATTTGGGCAAAATAGAGACAATTTGGCATTGGAGCCGCGGCCTTTGCTCCCTGCGGCTTCCATTTTGTTCACTCTCTGTAAAAGTCTCCGAATTGGCGTAAAGCTGACTTAAACGATCGCTAGGTCCATAATTTCTTCAAAATACAAAAAAAAGAAAAGTGTTTGCATTTTGATGCGAAACTGCCACGAACTTTTTCATCACACAATATTACACACACACACACACAAGATGCATATTTTGATAAGCAAAATATCAATTTCAAACGTCCAGTCATCCACTAACGGCTGTCTGAGTGAGTTGCCAAAGTACATCCTCCACTAATGTTCTATGTTGCAGGTGCATGCAATTTTCCTCTATCCGCTCTAGCCCTTATACTCTTCAAGTACAAGAGTCAAAAAAAAGAGTCATTGTACTGCCAAACACATTTCTCACTTACAATTGTTGCTGTTTAAGTGAGTTTTTGAAAAGGATAACACAAGGATCCCGCAATCCCGCACGGTGTAGAGACTTTTCCACCAAGTCAAGCAATTTTGAAAGTGTTTTTCGTATTGATGTGGATTGGAATTCTTAAGTTTTCTCATCCGTAATTTAAATTGATTTTGATGCTGATCAAGTTGATATAGAATTTATATCATACGACATTAATATAAATTAGTTATCGCAATGAAAACACCTTTTAATTATCGTTTAACAATAATTTCCTCGCAAACGAGAAAGAGAGCGAAAATGAAAAGAAATAAATGAAAATATTAGTCAAGTAATTAATTGAAGTAATTAAAAACAAATGTCATTTATTCAGCATTCATCAACGATAACAGGTATGCACTTGTGTACAACAACATGCTCATACACACACACACACACACACACACACACACACACAAACACAAACACACAAACACACTTACCCAAACAGAAACTATCTAAGTCACAGTACACATTAACCGCATTTATTGAAGAACAAGAAGAAGAAGAAGAAGAAGAAGAGCAGTCGCAACAGCAAGTTCCGTTGTCGTCTGTTAGGTAAAGTCATTGCGTTGTTATCTAAACTCGATGCGGTATAACGATAAAGGCCTAAGAGTGTGTCTGTGTGTGTGTGTGTGTGTGTGTGTGTGTGTGGTTGAGTGGTTTTGGTCATTTTGTTAAGAAAACATTTATTTACCCTTTTTCTTATTTACACAACTGTCGCTAACCGTTTAACCAACACGTTTACACCTACACGAACGACAAAAGCGCAATAGTATGTGTTATTGGGTATGCAACAACAACATAACAACAGGCTTACAAAAGTTGTGGCATACTTTGTGGCAGTTTGACATTATCATAGATTTTATTTCTTCAGTCTGGAGCATTCAATGATACGCACACACGTACGCACACGCATATACTCTTCATATACACATATATAGCTCAAGTTATAAATTCGCACAAACACATGCATATGCATGCCTATACTCAACCGCAAACCGAGATGACAAAGATGATAATGATAATAATTGTGATTTTGAGATTCGTTTTTTATATGCACCACCGCAGGATAAGAGGTATGTTCAGTTTGTCAAAACATTTGCAACACCGAGAAGTAAGCTTAAGAAACTCTTGGGCCAAATCATGCAAAGTCAAGCGCGCGCGCCCACCGTACAACATAATCTGATATTAGTCCGTCTGTCCATCTATCTGTAGCTGCTGTGGTAAACGTACTACTGATAGCAAAAATGAAGCAAAAAAACATTCCAGATAGCTGCAGGTAGATAAAAATTTCCACGTACAATATATTCCAAGACACCGGGTAAAATTCACTCAGGCCCACCTAATATGATAGAGTAAAGAAATTTAGTTTTTTCGGTTTTTTTTTTTTTGTTTAGTCTTTCCCAAGGCGGAGGTGTAAAAAGATTCGTTCATATTCGTTCGAATATGATTTTGTTATGCATTTCTTCTTCTTTCTGTTTTTTTCAGCCTTTATCTCTCCGCTGCTCTTCCATCTCTATTATAAAGTTGACTTCTTTTTTCCTTTTTCAAACTTTTTCAATTGTGTGGTTATGACGTATTTCAGCCTAGTTTGTGGCGAGCACTCAAATCAAATCATAAACATGAGCACTTGTTGCAATCAAAGCGGAAATCGATTGTCTCTTTCAACTATTAATGCGAATGCAATGCAACAAAAAAAAGAGAAAAAAGAAGAAGAAGAAGAAGAAGAAAATCATTTATTTTTAATGGAAAGAAAGCGTAGAGAATGGTTAAGCGTTGATGAATTCTTATTGTTATGCGGTTGTCTGCGGATGCGTGTCTTATTAAGAATCCAAGCACTGAAGTTTATTTCAGTTTATCTCAAGTGCAATTTTATTAATTGGTTGTACTGTGCGCGCTGAAACGAGTTGACAGATTAATTAGAAAATCATTTAATAAAATATCGATTGACAATTAAATCAAATCGAACGACTTATCTATTGGCTTAAGCTTTTATCTTTGAGCATAAAATTGAAATTTGAAATTTTTGACACTTATGTCATTTTAGAATATGCAAGAAAAACAAGTAAAAAGACTATAGCGAGCGACGGCTTCCCAATAAATATCCTACACCACTTCGCTTAATACAGTTATTCACATAATGATTTTTCAAAATAAAGCTTTATATGGGAGCCGACCGAAAAAGTGCTCCGATCCGCATTGTACATTTCCAAAAGCATTCGTCCTTGGATCCAAACGTTAAATTTCATCAAAATTATTTTAAAAATTTGCGACCTATAGGTTGAAGACAAAAAGACAAAATGGACGGAGGGACAGACATACTTAGATCGATTTAGAAAGTGAAATGGATGTTGCACACTTCCTCACGAACCTAATACACCTTCGTATGGCATACATATGGCATAAGGTATTAAAACATCGCATTATGATTGCAAATCAAACGATATCGTTAATGGGTATTGATCGCCATTTCTTCACATTACACGACATGAACATTCTTCTCGCAAACGATGAATAACTGCTATTGTCGAAATCCAATGTCAGTCGAAAGTAACTGACTGCCATTGTTCTATATACGAGTAGTGAATGCATCATTGACTTCCCTTAAATAGTTTTACTCTCTCCTCTGTATTCCGATTTTAAGAAATTTTGCTTATTTACGTTAGACCTTAAATGGAAAATTATCGAAACGTATCACTCAAGGCGGTTGTCTTTGAAAACTTGTCATGCACTTGCTTTGTTCGTTGTTCCAGCAAACATATAACAAATTTTTTTAGCTTGAAACACGCAAAACATTTCCATTTTGCAATGCAGTGCGAATATTAAATGATTGCATAAACTCGTGCTCGATTTTGATAGACGACGACGACGAACAAGGTTAAATTTCGATGTTTTGTTGACAACTGTACGTCCATTGAAAAGGTGGCAGCGTCTTCCACCACTCTATCGGCAATTATTATTTATTTTTTGACGAACTGACAAAAACTGCATTTGCGACAGGTAGCGCTATAAATGAAGAACTCAATTCATTCCCTTTCCGACGGCCTGTTCACATTGGCAATGTAATGAAATAAGTTCCCTTGTGGAAAAAACCCAACAATAATAACTAAGCGGAGTATAGTTGGGAAGATGAAAATCAAAAAAAGCTTGGGTAGATTCCCAACGCGGATAAACTTCACGTCGCAGTTCAGAACAGATGTTCTTCCGATTATCATGTGTTTCCCTTCGATAGTAGTTTGAGTAGGAAAAACCTAATGTCGACGAAACCGTCCACAACAACCTCCCACAACAACTCTTTCTTCCACAATCACCACCATGAACTTATAGATCACCAAAGAATAATCGTGGAGACTAATGGCGTCTATATCCTTAATTGATAAAACTACACACATATACTCTTTAAAAGCTTTCCTATTAAAATTGATCCTTGAATAAGGCCCGAACTTTCGTAACAATATCACTAAACGTAACGGCTTCAATAAGTTTCCGAGCAAGCAATCATCTAATCAGTGTGGAACTTCTCGGATTTCGGAGCGATAAAGTGGAACTAGTGATTTTCATATAGACTACTCTCGAAGTCAGTTTTAAATCATTAAAGGAGTTTTGCAGAGAGGAAAACCAATGATAGTCGGCCAGGATAATCTTTCTTAGCTTTCCATTCATAAATGTATATCCTTTGGCATTGTCGTGAAGGCAACTCTCTACTCCTTCATCGCATTAATTGTTGAAAGTAGAGAACAAAATCAATAGTCTGACCAGGTTCAAGCAACTTATACTACGCGGTTCCCTTCCAGTCAAACAGACGCACAAAGCGTTAAGTTGGATGACATCAATCCTGACCCTGTCACTGCTTGTACCACTTTATCTGGCATAGATCACGATTTTCGCGCATCCACTTTTTGTAGTTCGTTAGCAGTAAGCTCGCCGAAGCAGCGACTTGCAGATAAAAATTCGGTTCATTAAAGACCTCAGCGTGGAGTCACCGTTTTGCTTTTTTTTGGCCAATCTTTAGCTCCGCGGTAGTGTTGTAAGACGATATGTGCGGATCTCTTTCGATTCGTTAAAGAATTCTATCGGCTTTAGCAAACACTGATCGACCAAAACGCAACGCGTCTTTAACATCGAAATCTTCAAAGCGGACACAGACGACGACTTCGATAAAACATCTTTACCACAAAAAACCTTTCGAATTGGTACCGCGTTAGTCGAACTGATATTTTAAAATCAATCTTTTCAGAATTTTTTTCTTTTTTTTTTACGTGATCCGGCAGTCAGTCATGTGATTGCAGTGCTGGTCGCACACGATAGAAAAGATTATAGGTAGGAAAGGACAATAATTACGTATCTTTGCCGTGAAAGTGGAAACCTCTAGAATGGTAGGTTATTTCAAAGACAGTGCGGACAGTGCGGAGAGTGCGAGCATTGCGGGCAGTGCGTTTTGAAGAACAACGAATCGTGGCATTGACTCTTTTTCAAAACGCAATTCATTTCAATTGAATTGAACTAACAAATGTCACGGCATTCTTCTTTTAATTCCATACGGACTGACTATTACTTTTCAAACATATTATAGTCTGATTTTGCACAATTGGGCACCTATGCCGCCATATGTTCGCAAAAACGCCTCGAAACATTTTAATGACTTATTATTTATTGCAGTTGATCGGTAGGAAAGATTCGCTTAGACGTGACAGTTTGTTTATGTTAATGTTTTGTTTATTATTATTTTTCAGATTAAATGTAAGATACCGTTACCCCCTGGTATAACCAGCGGCACACTCATACCAAAGTTGATACGCACCAAGGATGTTAAGCAATTGCAAGATGGTAAAGCACAGACAGCCAAACCAAAATTAACGGTACTGTTTTCGAATGACATCACAACCTCATCTATATATAAATTGAAATGAATTCTTTTTTTTTTGTTTTTTGAAATATGTTTTTGTGAAACTTTGCAGAAATGTTTGGATACATTAGATCTCACCTCATTGGGAGTGGGTTCGTGTTGTGGCACCGGCATGTATTTGGTAGCTGGTATGGTGGCAAAAAACATTGCTGGCCCTGGAGTGGTTATTAGTTTTATCATTGCCGCAATAGCTAGCATATTTTCAGGCGAGTACTCGTTTGCGGAATTTACGATTTACGCGATGTTTTCCGAAATCGATTATAAATTTATATATGTGTGTATATATTTTTTGTATTTAGGCGCCTGTTATGCGGAATTTGGTGTACGAGTTCCTCATACTTCCGGTTCAGCGTATATGTATTCATATGTAGCTGTTGGTGAATTTGTAGCATTTATTATTGGCTGGAACATGATATTGGAATATTTAATAGGTAGACGTGAAAATTCTAAATAATTCCTATTCATCACATTACATCTATACATAAATTCATAGCAAAATGTATCGAAACTGCTAACTAACTGCAAAAGAGGTTATGTCCGATCAGTACAGATCAAGGTTAATATCTTCCCTACCGAGATACAAGTCGACAAGTAATATCATGTGCCTAGAGAGCTATTTACTTGTGAGTTTGCGATATGTCCTCAACCTAACCTAACCTAACGTCTTAACCTAACGAAAAACCGAAATCTCTCGAAAAGATAGGCGATTTATTCCCTAAGTGTAGTCAAACCTCGTATATACTTCGCAGTAGTTTCAAGCATTTACGAAATACGTCCGAATCCATTATCCATACTCCAAACGTTAAGTCCACTTGTAATTATGGTCCTTACTTCTACTCCATGATTTCTCGATCTCGATCTCGATCTCGGTCTCGGTCTTGGTCTTGCTCTTTTCACAACCTGCGACCAGTGCTTGCGCTGCTCGCTGAATCTTCGAAAACTTGATAATGTATTCCCTATTCACTCAGCTTAAAAGCGTAGATAATGCGCTGAGTTATTGCATCTATAACGGATCAATGGAATTTTTATTAGATTGCAACGCTGCCAAGTGCAGATGTCTGTGTGTGTTTAACGTCTGCACCTGGTGTGAAACCTTAATCAGACGGGTTGGCTACAACCATTGGCAATCGAAAGTAAGTTGATTGACGACCCCTCAGGGAGAGAGACAATCCCCATTGAAGGTGGCCTCGCTACCCTGAAGTACCGCAATAGAAAATGG
>KK502418.1:218204-288075 GCA_000688735.1 Glossina austeni | reverse complement strand
CCTATTGCTAGGTTATAGATAGAAAGCCTTAAACCTTTCTTTGCCATTGACTGTGCGACTCGTTAAGGAAAAGCCAATTAGAGCCATAATGCAGCAGAAAATGTTTATAGGGAGCACCACGAAGAGGTGAAGGTTTCGGCACTTCTATGGGTAAACCAGGGGACCCCATAGTTCCGCTCCCCGCTGCCAAGTGCAATGAAAGAGAGGGAAAAGCGAAGAGAGACTTAGAGCATAAGGACGGTGTTGATGGACAATTGAATGACTTTAAATGCACTGCTAGCCATTAGAACATCAGACATATGTAGGGGAAAAGGCGCCAATAGAATAGTATTTTCAAATTCTGTATCTGTCAAAATAGCTTTCTTTTGTTAAGAGCCAAAGAACACGCAAAAAGGGATTTTTCCAATAATCTACAGTATTTTAATTGATTTCCAGGTACCAGTGCCTGCGCTTGTGCTTTAAGTTCGAGTTTCGATTCACTTACAGGAGGAGCTATAGCAAATGCCATCGGTGACTCGATAGGCACCGTCTTTGGTGATAAAAATGCATCTCAAATGACTTAAAACCCAACTTAA
The DNA here is from genome assembly GCA_000688735.1 of Glossina austeni. Lineage (NCBI taxonomy): Eukaryota > Metazoa > Arthropoda > Insecta > Diptera > Glossinidae > Glossina > Glossina austeni. Next base: position 287,500 of record KK502418.1, on the reverse strand, counting down.
CTCAATGTTTGTACACTTGTACTTTTGTAGGAAAGCCTCCCGATTTTATAGCTTTTAGCATAACGCTAATTATGACTTTTATTTTGGCTTTGGGGGCGAGCAAGTCGGTCATGTTTAATCATATTTTGAATGCGATTAATTTGGCCACGTGGGTATTTGTAATGGCAGCAGGTATGTTTTATGTGGACTCCAGTACCTGGACAGAGCATCAGGGATTTTTACCGTACGGTTGGAGCGGAGTAAGTACGCTTTGCACACACCATCAACTTAATATTGTAATTACTCGTATTATTTAGGTTTTCTCTGGTGCCGCCACTTGTTTTTATGCTTTTATTGGCTTTGATATTATCGCGACTACGGGAGAAGAGGCGCATAGCCCTCAAAAAAGCATACCAAAAGCAATAGTAGGCTCTTTGTTTATAGTACTATTAGCCTACGTTACAGTTAGTTTAGTGTTAACTTTGGTAGTACCCTACGATCATATAAATACCGGAGCAGCTTTGGTGCAAATGTGGTCGTATGTAAATGCTCCTAAATGCCGTATCATAGTGGCCATAGGAGCTACCGCCGGACTGTCCGTGGCAATGTTCGGCTCAATGTTTCCGATGCCGCGTGTTATTTACGCCATGGCTCAAGACGGCTTGATATTTAAGTAAGCATAACACCCGATCTAAGAAGAAAAGAGAAACAAAAAAAAACATTATTTTCTATTTGCTTTTATTCATATATTCGCAGGCAATTGTCACAATTGTGGCAACGCACTAATGTACCTGGCCTGGCCACTCTTTGCAGTGGCGCGGCTGCCGCTTTAGTGGCTTTAACTGTACGCTTGGAGATATTAGTTGAAATGATGTCTATCGGTACCTTACTGGCATATACGCTTGTTTCAACGTGTGTGCTAGTTTTACGGTATCAGCCACATAGTACTTCGTTGGTAGAGTTGTTGCCTGCTCAATTGCGCACACCCATTAATCCAAACGACTCTAATGATCCGCGTTCCACTACTGCCGAAGTACTCGAAACCAATACGTTAACCATTAAGCGAGTAACACGCGGCTTATCTGATTCAGACGATTCAATGATCGATGAAAGTCCCGACGGCTATTTGGGTAGAGATGATCAATTCTTGGTATCCGATCGTTCTGAGAATAAATTCTATGGTGCTGTTCACGGCGCTCCGACCGGTCCCACTGGTCAGGCAACCGCATTCGACTCGATCGGCTTAAATTTCTTCACACGCAAACTCAATGAATATTCTTATCTATGCCCGGGTTTCTTTCCCTGGATTAATCCTGGACAGGCGACCACCGAAACCGGTAAGTCAAATGCATTTTTCATTGTGTTTTTTTTTTGACACACCCATCACCACGGTATGAAGAGTACAAATCTTATTGATTTAAGCATGCCCATTTGTCCGTCCAGCCGTCTGTTGGAAATATTTTCTTGGCCGCAAAGGCTATCGAAGCTATCGACCTAAAATTTGGTAGGAACATGGAAAACTCTTGCACGCTTGGTGGTCTTGAAAATGGGTCACACCGGTTGGAAAGACAGACTTGCAGTACTACGAGAGCTGAGAACACCCCTGTCTTTCAAAAGCAATAAACAATTGGTTTCTTGTTCGTTAGTCATAAACTACATCAAAAAAAATCTACAAAAATTTGAACGTATAGTCTATCGACAATGTTGTAGTACCTGCACAAAAATGGGAAATGTTACCCTTTTCGCTTTTTTTTTAGTCTCTTTTAGTATTACCGTGATGGGTATAAAAAATTCGGTCATGACCGATTATAATTTTCTTACTTGTCTTTTTTTTCAATTTTTTCGGAACCTTGGCTAAGGCTGCACAGTCGTATCAATACAAATGTTTGAATTTTTGCGAGTCAAAAAAAAAGGAAGAAGAAGAAAAAGAAGAAAAGAAACAAAAATATTTTTGAAAATAACGAGGGAAAAAGAAGAAGAAAAAACCAAAAAAATTTTTGTTTTTTTCTCTTCCTTTTGCGAGAAATTCTGTTGCAGCTTAGACCTTGATCTCATAATCACCGATTATTTAATTTTCAAAATCCTAAATTTTCGCTTTTATTTCTTCGAAAAACTCTGCGCAGGCATGTATGTAACCAAACTGGTTGGCCTCATGTTCGGTCTCATATTCTTCTTGGATCTGTTTGCGGCCATTGGCTTGTCCGGTGGTTTCGCCATATTTATTTATTTCATTTTATTTATCGGCATATTTGTGATATTATTAATTATCTCAAGACAACCACAAAATAGGTAAAAAAACGCATAACTTTAATTCCAAAATGATTAACTTCACCGCCCATATTTGTACTATTTTCTTGTCTATATAATTATTTTAGATATGCTCTTGCGTTCCTTACACCAGGACTTCCATTTATTCCGGCCATTGCCATTACTGTTAATATTTATTTAATATTTAAGTTAAGCATCTTAACCTTAGTTAGATTTACTATATGGATGTCGTTGGGCTTCGTTATGTACTTTTATTATGGCATAACACACAGTACACTCGAGCAGACAACCGAAGAGCTGGAGTTAAAGGTTGATAAGGATTATGTAGGTTTTCATAAGCATAAGTAATCGATTCAATCGAGATCTCGAGATAATAAAATAAAACTTATCGTCAATTTATTTGTTTTATGCAGAACAAGAATAGGACAAGCAGAGAAGAGAAGGCGGTTTGGGATCAACCATCCTATATGAATCAAACTCATGAACCGGTATGGGCAAGCAAAGATAATACGCAACAGGCCGCGACAAAGCAATCAACAAGTAAGTTCTCTATATACGTTAAGGCAACGAGCAGCAAAATATTACGCGGGGGTGGGCTATCCACGAAATTCGTTATCGAATATACAGCAGCCATTATCGATCGAGATTTCGAAATGTTCTCTCGCCCTCTTCATTTTGGATCTGAACAAACGATTTTCTTACGTCTATTGGTCTCTCTTAGATCCAAATCTCTCGAATCTCCGGAATTACAGAATTATGTCTTCTTGCGCATATGAAACTTTTCCTTTAAAGGTCACTCCTACATACCTCATGGTGAAAAAAGGGTACATCGCATCCCATACCCATCACCGAAGGCGGTAAGGGGTGTATTCATTTTGTCAAAACATTTGCAACGCCCAGAAGGAAAGTGCAGAGACAAGTACAAATATTCTGAGATCTGTGCCAAATGTGTGAGCCGATTTAAGCATGTCTGGCTGTCCGTCCGTGTAATGTGTGTCATCAATATTCAGGCCAGGCCGCTAAAACGGAGCTATCGACCTTGCATTTGGCAAAAACATTGAAAATTCTTGACAATCGACCAAATCGGTCGAAAGACACGCCTGCGTACAGCACATGCTCTTTTATTCTTAAAATAAAAAACATCAGCCGCATTCACGCATTCATGAGTAGAATAGTTTTCTCGCTTTTTGTTATCCATTACATTCAAACACCGTTATTCTCATTCTTGAGATTGACAACAACTATACATATATATATATACATATATATATATACATATATATATATATATATATATATTGTTGTATAGAGGGGATCTTTCATAAAAATACATTTACATAAAAGGGGCATCGTTTCGCGGGCAGTGCGACAGATGGTGCTGTTCTGTTGCAAATAAACACTCATCGATAGCATCAATTTCAGGTCGGGCCCCCCCCTCCAATGGGGCAGATCCAAGTTTTACTTAACGAAAATGGCCCTAAATTTAAAGTTGCCACACCTCTTGCCAAAAAAAAAAAAAAGAAGAAGAAGAAGAAGAAGAAAAATCCTATAGTAAATATATTCATATCTTCTATTTTCATTGATTTTCTTTGATTCGTTTAATTCGTTAAGAGGCCCGCAATACTCGAAAACCATCATCGGCATCATCGTCGTCACCGTCAAACCCCAGAACGACAAACGCTACAAATCAAGCCTTGAATGCTAACAACAGTACCAGCGGTTCGTTCAGTATGTTTGTAGATGAGACGCAATTCCCAAAATGGGAAGATTAAGTGCCACAACCAGCAATTAAGATAACAGTAAATCGAGACAAGATCGGCATTTAGCATTTAGTTAAACATATGAAGCATATATTTGTCATCATTTATTTAATTCCTTTTTCTCGGATAAATTATTTCATTTTCATTTACTTTATTTAATTGAGTAAATTTTTCAAAAAAAAAAAAAAAAAAAAACAAAAAAGAGAGAGAATCCGAATTATATACAAAAAAAGAACATATGAGCAATGCTTAGAATATTTACAATTTTTAATATTTATTCTTTTGACTTCTAATAAATAATTATTAATAATTAAATAAAATGATGCAAAAATTAATATTAAACTTATAAAATTAAAATTATATATATATATATATATATATATATAGAAAACACGAAAACGAGACAAAACTAAAAAAAAAAAAAAAAAAAAAAGATGCAACAAAAAATACAAAAATTAAATGTAAATAAATAAAATATAACTAAGGCCACCTAAACTTTTCGTATAAAATATATAAAAAAATAAAAAAATGAATATATAAATAAATCAATAAATAATTAAAGAAATTTGCTTTAAAGCAAACATACATAAATAATTATAATTGCAAGTATCTGCAAAGTTATGAAAAAAGAAAAAAAAGACTCGGTTAAATTAATCATTTTTTATTTATTTTTCATTAATTTGTAGTTTTGTTGCTTTTACTCCAATATTACCGATTGGCTCTGCAGCTATATATATATAAAATTTGTTTTTGAATATTCCCCTTGAAAAAGTAAAAGGGAAAATATGGAAAAATGCCTATAAACTTTGCATTTTTGTTGCTTCAAGTGAAACGCATGCCTTTGCATGCCCACCACCATAGGATAGAAGGGGTCATATTAAGTTTGCCAAAAACATTTCCAAGATCCAAAAAGAATTTTTAAGAGATTCCATAACATATACACAATATTCGTGATTAGCATCAAATTCGAAATCGATTTAAGCATTGTCCGTCTGTCTGTCTTTCCGTCTGTCCATCTATTCGTCTATTGTAAACACATTCGTGGCCGCGAAATTTCAGCTATCGACTTCAAATTTGGCAGAAATATTAGAAGTTCTTGCATACAGGTTGATACTGAAAATGGGCAAAATCGGTGAACGAACACGCCTGCATTGCTGCAAAGAACTGAGAACACCTCTGCTTTTCAAAGACGAATATAAAATTGCTTTTCCGCTTATTACTCATCAACTGCAGCAGATAAATCAACAAAAATGTGAACATACATTCTGCGAGTAATGCTGTAGGAAAAAATTGTTATCCAATGTTGTCCACTGTTATAGGGTATGAAAATTGAATTTAATTTTTTTTTTTTTTTTAATCTTTTTAAGGCTCAACAACAAGTTTCAAATTCGGACTACCCATGAGAATGTGCGTCTGCTCGTCCGTCCATCTGTCCGACTGTTCAACTGTGTGTGCAGTAACTGTGATCAAGGGAAGATATTGGCTAGAAATTTTGCAAAAGAATTTGAAAACGACTCAACGGCTCAACGACATTCAAATCAGAAAGAACTTATGCTCAATAATTTCAAATTTCTTTTCATTTAACCGAAAATATAAATACTTTTTCCCAATCGTCATTGTTTTGTTTGGACACAATATGCATTTAAACAAACAAGTGAGAACGCAAGGTCAAGAGTCATTAAATATCTATTTTGCATAACGCCAGTCTTCCTCATAAAATATTAAAAACTTATACTACACGGTACTGCTCCAAGTACCGGTCTACTTCTTGTATAAGAAATGTCGGTTGAGACGGTTGAGACGATCTTGCAATCAATTTGTTGTTCTTGTTGCCACAGAAAGTTGTATTTTTTTTTTTTTTTTTTTTTTGTAAACCCATCCATGTGGAAGCGAATGAATGATATAAACGATGTAATCATTAAAAAGTATTAAAAATGCAAATTCATGTTCAAATTAAAGCTTTTTATGAGAACTAAGTAGTTATGAGGACGAAATAGTTCAATACGATGTATTTTTGATAGGAAAACTTACATGGACCGATATCAGACTACGGTTGTAGAAGCTTGAGCCTCAAACTCAGAAAATCGTTTTGATCGTCGATTTGCTATGTTCATCCTAAATTCTTTTAAGTGTTACACACATTCACACATTCATCCGCACAAATATACCCTAGTACGACAAGGGATGTAGGGTTTGAGAAAAAGCGGCAAAATGATTGGCAATAAAATTTACTTACTTTACATAAATGATTCGATTTTAAAATAACAATAATTTTTATGTTTTTTTTTTTTTGGTTTGTTTTTCATCTTTTTAAAAGCGAGTAAAATAAAAAAAAATGAAAAAGTAAATAAACTCAAAACTATTTTATACGTTTTATTATTATACATACATTTAACTAAATTATATTTATATACAATGCATACTGAACGAGAAATATATACTTGCGGTTAAATAAACATATATATACATGTTTATATGTATGTATGTATGTATATATGTATGTATATATGTATGTATATATGTATCTATGCATATATGTATATATGTATGTATCTATGCATGTATGTATGTATGTATGTATGTATGTATACAAATTAAAAAAATATCCAATATGTATAAGTATTTTTATTGTATATTTTACATTAACATATACATATAGTATATTATTATTAATAACATAGTTAAAAATCAAATATTTACTTACCCATATTGCAAGCAAACAAAAAAAAACAAAAAACAAAAAACAAAAAACAAAAAATACAAAGAATTTAAAACTAAAAAAGCTAAACGAAATCAAAGTTTAAACACACACTAACACACACACACACACACACACACACAAAAAGTATAAAAATCTTAATTTGTATATATATGTTGTTCAATTTGTTTATGCACATTCTTTTATTGATTTACTATTAATAACATATCTAAAAAAAAAAAAAAATATATATATATATATATATATATATATATATATATATTTTGAATGGGATTATTTAAAAAAATACAAAAATACAAAAAAAAAGTCTAGCAAATCTAACTCATATCTTTGGTTAATAATCGTACACAAGCGAAAAGGGAGATAGCTAAGGCTATAGATATGTAGCGCAACCATAACTAAAAGGTAAAAATAAAAACAAAAATAGAAACAAATTAAGTTATATATATATATATATATATATATATATATAATATATAGTACTCAAGAAAACTTCCACCTAAGAGAAATGATATTGATATATAAATGCAACAAGGCATACATATATATATATATACAAAACGAAACGTTATTACTGCAAAAATCAAGCACTTTACGAAACCACCTTTAAAACTTACTCGATACAGAAGAAGAAGAAGAACAAGAAAAGAAAAAATAAACCAACAAATTATTATACTTAAGGAAGACATAACAACATTTACATCCAATAAATAGAATCTAATAATCTTATACCAATGAAAACTGCTGAAGAAGAAGAAGAACAAGAAAATGACGCTAAACTAATTTATATTTAAAAAAAAAAAAATATATATATATATGAAAAATAAAAAAAAACAACAGTTAATGAAACCATTACTAAAGTAATATCTATTTAAGGGAATTGGGGTTTCATTCGTTGTTTTTCAAAAAAATTAAAATAATTTTTCCATTCAGTCCAATTTTTCGAATGAATTTTTGTTCCTCTTTATACTCGGATTATAGCCAGTAATACGCATAAGTGCTCCCATAAAATATGCATATGTCATGCTGTGTCCGAAAAATTGTAATGAATTCGTTTATAACCTCAAAAATCTTTATCTATTTTCAAATCATTTTTGAGAGTTATGAAGGCGATGAAATAATTGATTTGAGTTTTGATATTTATTTCTCGGACCCAGTAGCATGTTTGAAGGATGTAACTTTCTCAGCTGATCCATCCATCCATCTATCCATCCATCCGTCAATCTCCATATGGGACGACTCCTACTTGCAGGAGTTAAGGGGGGAAAAGAAATTTTCAATTTTTCAAGGCCATAATTCAAATTTGAAAATCTACTAATCCAGTGCAACTACTACAAATAAGTAAATCATACAACAACACAACTATTTATCGAAGACTTAGCAAAACTGTTTTCCAACTCCATTGAAAAAATGTTAACAAAAATGAAAAAAATTGTGATGAAAAGCAGATCAACAGGAAAGCTTATTACTTGCAACTTATAACAGATCCGATCTAGGCATTGATAGAAATTATCAGACGGTTTGTGTTGCAAGTGTACGGTCCTAATCGTTTAACCGATATATTTCGACGTTTGACAACAAAAAAAAAAAAAAAAAAACAATTTGCATTTTCTTTATATTTTTCATAACATTCGTAATGATGTCGGTCTTAAAGAAGATTCGGGATCAAGATGCGAAGATAACTTCCTTTTGGCTATTTCCTTTCCTCATCCTCTTAAAGGAAAGAGGAAAGTATTCTTTCGATTCCTTAAAAAGTAAATGCAAGCACAACTAAGATGATTTAAAACAATTTTTTTTTTTCCTTTGTTTATTTCCAAAAGACTGAATTACAGAAATTAAAAATGATTTTAATTTAATTATCTGTTAGATTTCATTTTTACATTTACTAAACGTTTCAAAAACATCTTGTAATGGCAAGATTCAAAATAAAATATATTATCTGAATAAATAATTATTATTCACTTATTACTATTGTTATTGTATAATACACTTTTACATTATTAAATATCTAACATACACACATTAAAGTATTAATTAATAATAATGCTTTTTTTCTTTCTTTTTTCTTTTGTTTTTTTTTTTTTTTTAATTACATATTTATATAAAAATTGAAAAAAAACAAAACATACATTGTTGTAAAGTAATCACCATCACCATAGAGGAAAGAATGTTACAAATAAAAAGAAAAATATATATTAATTATGACAAAGCCTGCATTATTAACTCAGTTTATAATAAAAAAAATTTTAAAAAAAATTAAAAAAAAAAAAACAAAAACACAAATTATCTAAATATATAATCATTAATTCTTAATTAAATTGTAATTTATTAAAAGCCAGCAAAAATTTTCATCTCTACTCTCTTTTATTTTATGTGGTTTTCAAATACATATAATTAAGATTTAACACTTTAATAACAATTATCATAAAAGAAGTGGTATTAATAAACATTTATTTGTTGAATATTAAATTGAGTTTTGTTTTCTTTTTTTTTTCTTGCTTTCTACAATTTTTCAAAAATGGGAAAAAACTACAGAAATAAATATAATGAGAACGCGCCGCATGCGCTTCAACACAATAACGCATTATTTCTATTTTGGGGATGAGGCTTTAACTACATGGCGAATTCTTACGAGACTTTGTGGGGATTGTCAAATCATTTGCTTTTACAGATATAGATGCAAATAAAAGAAAATGAATAAAAAGCACACACACAAACAGATATAAAGACAATTTATTTTAAGTTTCGAAATAATTTATCTAAATTATGTTCTTTACATCCAGCACCGAAGGATGCGGGGGCATATTTTCCCACCCAGAAGGCAGTTTCGGAGCGTCGGTATCAAATTCTGAATTGATTTAAGCATGTCCATCGGTCCATCCGTGTAATGAATGTTGTGAACATTCTGCTGTTCACAAAAATGAAGATATCTTGAAGATAAACTTGTAGAGGAATTTGAACATGACCCAAACTTTTCAAAGAACACTCCTACAACGCCCACTTGTCTCTATAACAAAAACTGTGAACACGTCTGCTTTCTGCGTTTTTTGCTTTTTACTCATAAAGTACCGCTACTTTTGTTCTGAAAATAGAAAAAATCAGCCGCGCCCATTCAATATTATAGAATGTGAAAATGTAGTTCTTTTTCTTTTAATTTAGGATTTAGATTCACCCATTACCGAATATAATTTTCTTCCATGTTTTTTTTTTTTTTTTTATTTTAATTTAAACCTTTTCTATATTATACGGTTTAAAATTTTAGCTTGTAATCTATCTTACCTTATGAAAATTGAAAAAAGCAATAAAGATGACTTATGTCCAATTGTCAAATCACAACATTCTTAAGGCATTCTTATGCTTTGTTTTTTTTTTTTTTTTTTTTGTTGAGTCACAAAGGTACATCGTGATCCTATTTCTAAAGTTGTATTTCTTTATTCCTTAATTTGCTTTTACATTAATTTACTTATTGTTGCTTTTCATGTGTTTGTTTGTTTGGATTTATGTTGATTTCTTTTTTTTGACTTCTCAAACATTACATCGATTTCCTTGTCTTCCCTTATAAAATGATATATGTGCTAACTCAGCTTATGACTTGGAACTTTTTAACCCAAACAACGAAAGGACACATCATTGTGTAAAAGTCCTCTCAACGTCAGCTATTGAAAACGAACTCGTAACTACCGTAAGAAGGCTAACACAAAACTGTGAAATGAGCACAATGAGCATACGCACTACCGTACTGGAAAATGTAAACAAAAACGTATGGTTTTAGAATCAAAAATAAAGAAATGACCGCAAATGTAAACAATAAATTTATAAAAAAATAATAATTAATTGCTGAGATCTCAAACTTATTAAGCTCGATACTAATCGATCGATTATAATTGCTAGACATGATGATGGATTTTCACCTTAAAGACATGTCGATGTAAAAGACAAATTTATAAAGAATAAAAATACGGAAGTTAATACATTATATAATAATAGCAAACAAATTTGTTTATTGATTAGTGATAAAAAAAAGATTAACTAGATATATTTAGGTGTATATATTAGATATATTTTTGTGCATTAACTGATTCATAATTTGTAAACCATTTGTTGTACTAGTTATCGTTCTTTAAAAAGCAATTTGGTGATTATTTTTGTTCACTCTAAAATAAATGCTCTGTTTTGTTTGCTTTTCACCTCTTACAAAATAATGCATGGTATAAATAAAAATTGCAAATCACATAACATATGAAAGAGTGTACATTTGTGTAAGATAGACATAAATGAGTTAAATAATTTCTAAATTTAAAATAAATTACCTTTATTTGCTCTTCTGCATTTGTATGTATACATGCGAAGCCATATGATTTATTAATTCCCATAAAGTTTTGTATAATGTGGGCAAAGGTGAAGTCCCAACCCGAAAATAGGAATAAAATATAATTATGTGGCTACACTTTAATTTTTAAAATTATCAAGAGGTGACACTATTAATGATTTGTCAGTCATTATTTATCTAACAACTAAACTACTCTTTTTGCCTCTTAATAGAGAAAAAAACGAAAGCTTTTCGATTCAGAAAATAAGAAAATTCCTTGTGTTCAGAAAATAAGAAAATTACTTGTGGAAATTCAGTTAAATTTTGGTGTAATAATAGAAAGCGTAAATATATAAAAAAGAGAAAAGAAAATCTATAATGCGACATTATTACAATTTGATAAGAAAATTCTCAGACAATTTACAACAATAGACACGCCCCATAAAAACATTAGAAATTTTTCACTTTTTTCTTTTACAAGATATCGAAGTTTATTCACAAAAAGTATTCGTTTTGGTTTTTTTTTTTTTCACTGCAATTCTCAGGAAGTCGTTGCAATCTCAATAAAACATGACCGATTCGAAGTATTTTACGACCACCAAAAAGGGTGAAATTTTCGAATTAAAATCGGAACTAAATAATGATAAGAAGGAAAAGAAAAAGGAGGCCGTGAAAAAGGTTCAAGCACACATATTTTTATATTATAAAATCGATATTAAAACTTCACGATATAATTGATTTTCTAGGTCATTGCCAGTATGACAGTAGGAAAGGATGTTTCGGCTTTGTTTCCCGATGTGGTAAATTGTATGCAAACTGACAATTTGGAGTTAAAAAAATTGGTTTATTTGTATTTAATGAACTACGCGAAATCTCAACCCGATATGGCTATTATGGCTGTTAACACCTTTGTCAAAGATTGCGAAGATTCCAATCCATTGATAAGAGCTTTGGCTGTTCGGACAATGGGTTGTATACGTGTTGATAAAATAACTGAATATTTGTGCGAACCTTTGCGCAAATGCTTGAAAGATGAAGATCCTTATGTCCGCAAAACAGCTGCTGTCTGCGTAGCTAAATTATACGATATCTCTTCGTCAATGGTAGAAGATCAAGGCTTCTTAGATCAACTGAAAGATTTATTATCCGATTCAAATCCCATGGTTGTGGCTAATGCTGTAGCCGCTTTAAGCGAAATCAATGAATCGAGTCAATCAGGCCAGCCATTAGTTGAAATGAATTCGGTCACTATTAATAAATTGTTGACTGCTCTTAATGAGTGCACTGAGTGGGGACAAGTTTTTATTTTAGACTCGCTGGCCAATTACAGTCCAAAAGATGAAAGGGAAGCTCAATCGATTTGTGAACGTATAACTCCACGATTGGCTCATGCCAATGCTGCAGTGGTGTTAAGCGCCGTTAAGGTTTTAATGAAACTCTTGGAAATGCTTTCGAGTGATAGCGATTTTTGTGCTACCTTAACTAAAAAACTGGCACCACCTTTGGTTACTCTATTATCCTCCGAGCCCGAAGTACAATATGTGGCCTTGCGTAACATTAATTTAATTGTTCAGAAACGTCCTGATATCTTGAAACATGAAATGAAAGTGTTCTTCGTAAAGTATAACGATCCAATATACGTGAAATTGGAAAAGTTAGATATTATGATACGCTTGGCTAATCAAAGCAATATAGCGCAAGTCTTAAGCGAATTAAAAGAATATGCTACCGAGGTAGATGTGGATTTCGTCCGGAAAGCTGTGAGAGCTATTGGTCGATGTGCTATTAAGGTTTGAGAATGGATGCATATTTTAAAAAGTTTCTTAGAATCCATTTTTCTTTTCTTTTTTTTTTTTTGGTAGGTGGAACCCTCTGCAGAACGTTGTGTTTCTACTTTACTTGATCTGATACAAACGAAAGTCAATTATGTGGTACAGGAGGCCATAGTTGTCATAAAAGATATCTTCCGCAAATATCCAAACAAATACGAGAGTATCATCAGCACTCTGTGCGAGAATTTGGATACCTTAGATGAGCCCGAGGCAAGAGCTTCCATGGTTTGGATTATTGGTGAATATGCAGAACGTATTGATAATGCCGACGAATTATTGGACAGTTTCCTGGAAGGTTTTCAAGATGAAAACGCCCAAGTGCAGTTACAACTTCTAACAGCTGTCGTAAAATTGTTTTTAAAGCGTCCTTCTGATACGCAAGAGTTAGTCCAACACGTTTTGTCTTTGGCAACTCAGGATTCGGATAATCCTGATTTAAGAGACCGTGGTTTCATCTATTGGCGTTTGTTATCTACAGACCCAGCTGCCGCTAAGGAAGTGGTACTGGCTGATAAGCCTTTAATATCAGAGGAAACTGATTTATTGGAACCTACTTTACTAGATGAATTGATTTGTCACATTAGCTCGTTGGCTAGCGTTTATCATAAACCGCCTACAGCATTTGTAGAGGGTCGTGGTGCCGGTGTACGCAAATCACTGCCCAACAGAGCCAATACGGTGGGAGAAACAGAGACCAGTGGTAGTGGTGGCGAAGCTATGGTTATACCCAATCAAGAATCTTTGATAGGGGATTTGCTATCTATGGATATAAATGCACCTTCGATGCCCAATTCGGCCCCCAATAATATGGGTGTGGACTTGCTAGGCGGTGGTTTAGATATATTGGTAATTTATGATTTGCAATCTTCAAAGAATTATTAATGGTTTTCACATTTATTTAGCTAGGTGGTCCTCCGACTGAGCCCGCTGCTGGTGGCGGTGCTACTAGTTTATTGGGAGACATATTCGGGTTGGGTGGCAGTGCTTTGAATATTGGATTGCAAATACCCAAAATAGTTTGGCTACCTGCGGAGAAGGGTAAAGGTTTGGAAATACAAGGCAGTTTTTCTCGGCGTAATGGCGAAGTTTTTATGGAAATGAAATTTACAAATAAAGCAATGCAACCCATGAACAGTTTTGCTATACAACTTAACAAAAACAGCTTCGGTCTAATACCTGGCCAGCCTTTGCAAGTAGCTCCTTTGCCTCCTAATCAAACTTCGGAAGTAAGCTTACCTTTGGCCACCCAAGGGCCAATACAACGTATGGAACCTTTAAACAATCTTCAGGTGGCCGTTAAGAATAATATCGGTATATTCTATTTTGCCTGTTTGGTTCATGGTAACGTTCTCTTTGCCGAAGATGGTCAACTGGATAAAAGGGTATTTTTGAATACTTGGAAAGAAATACCCGCAGCCAATGAGATGCAATATAGTTTAAGTGGTGTAATCGGCACCACAGATGGCATTGCCTCTAAAATGACAACTAATAACGTTTTCACAATTGCCAAACGCAATGTGGAGGGCCAAGATATGCTGTATCAGTCCCTTAAATTAACCAATAACATATGGGTACTATTGGAATTGAAATTGCAACCAGGTAATCCTGATGCTACGCTTAGCTTGAAATCACGCTCGGTGGAAGTTGCACCGATGATTTTTGCTGCATATGAAGCCATTATACGTGCTCCATAAATATCGAATCATGATTTTAAAAAATAAAAAACAACTATACGTTATATCTCATAGATGTTTGGTAAGTGAAATGTCTCACGATTTGTTTGTAGTATATTTTGTAACAGCTATAATTAAGATACATTCCTTTAAGCAAAGTATTGAACAGACAACCATATAATTGTTCCCAATACTAAAAGTTATAAATCACGAAATTCTTATATATGCTTTAACCATTTAAATGTTATTATCTCGCAAAATCTAAATAAATGTTTAAAGATATACAATATTATTCATCTTTGTAATGGATCGAATTGTGCTACCAATTGGAATCGCAGAAAGCAATTTTCCGAACAATTCCTTCAATAAGCAGCCAATATATTAACAGAAAAAATGTATGACTGAATGTAATAAATTACAATTTATTAAAGCGAGTCAACGCGAAATTGTGAGTAAAAAGTGCACAAAAGCGTTTTTAAAAGGGAAAACGCCGTCAGCGTGTCTAGCAATTATAATTGATCATCCTTGATTGTTAGCATATTAACAACTGATCGAAACAAATTTGGGAGCTCTGCAGCGCAAATGGCACTAAAAGTCATCAAACTTTCAATAACATTGGAGCATTGGAGCATTCCTGTTAAGCGAATTTACTTCATTAATCAAATACTGTAAAGTGTAAAATTCCATATTATCAATGGGCATGTATTTATTTTCCAGGAAACCAGAGCAGAGGCCGCATTGAAAATCTCAAAAAGAGATGAAAGAAGTGAAATTAAGCGATTTTGCATATTTATTATTGAAATAATTTAACTTTCAACAAACTTAAGCAATTTTGTCAAATTTAAATTTCTTTTAATGTTTGAAAATAGCTTTCTTGCAAAACCAACAATTTTAAAGAAGCCATTCGGAAACACTTCCAAATTTTCCTCGAATTGGAAAGGAAGACCAAGTACGGACCATTCACAACAATCGCTTCGCTATAAGTTACAAGCAAAACCTTTCAAACCTTTGATTTCTTCTTCTGTCTTCTTCTTCTTCTGTCTTCTTCTTCTTCTTCTGTTATTCAGCAAATTAACAACCGAAAATGCGATGGGATGCGCCCAATGTGAACACAGAGTTCTTTGTTTGGGCCTTAGTAAAGCTGGGGTTAGATTGTGTTTGATTTCAATAATGTCGTAGACTGCCTAGTCTTCACATTAAAACGTAATTGCATTTTCCAAGGTAATAAGTTCCTAATGGTAAGCCCAATAAGAAGTCATGTTTTGCGACATTGTTTTATCAGAAAGACTACGAAATAAACGCAAGTAAAATAATTAAGTATGAACAACAATAATAAAAAAAGAGAAAATTAATACAAAAACAAATAAATTCTTTGATTGATTACGAAAATAAAGAATAAAGATAAATCAAATACCGCATCCAAATGGACTTCACTGACGCAATTGAGGAAATAAAAAAAAAAAAAATACTTAAACGTTCCTTTATTGGTTGTAGGCCAAAATTACAACGCATATAATATAAATTAATTGGAGTTAGTATGAAAAAACCAATAATTATATAAATTTTGAATTTAAAGGAAATAGTCGTCAACATTTGTGCGACTACTTATTTTTATTTGTTTCCATTCGCAAAAACTCGTAAGCTGTAAGCGCAACCAAGCTTCGCTTGTATTCTCACAAATTAAATAAAAAAAAAGTTGACACAATAAAATCCGTTACCATATCATTTCAATAATGATTTACTGTATGGTTTGGTTAGCAAAGAAAAGTGTAATAATTAAGACAGAGAACAGTAAAGTACTTTGAAATCAAATATTCCGTTTTCGAATTGATCAATAAAAAATAATATAAAAAATTTTATGATGTCATCGGAAACCTTTTGCTATTATACTATTACCAATTGTTCCTTATTCCCCTTCGGTGTGATTTTTTATTAATCCGGAATATTTTATTAATTTTTACCTGATTTTGTTTTCATTTGCAAGACATAGAATTTTGCCAAAAATATATTCGAAGAAACGTAAAATAAAATTAAAGAAAAAAAGTAAAGACGATTAGCAGACATAAAGAAAATATCAGTCAGTCAAGTATGGCAAGCACGAGCACGAGCACGAGCACAAATCCGACGAATGACTCCCAAGTTGTGGCTCCGCCCGAAGACTCCGTGTCTGCTTTGAAATTTAGTCCGGCTACCCTGAAGCAGAATTTTCTAATTGCCGGTAGTTGGGACAATAGCGTACGTTGCTGGGAGATAGAAAAAACCGGGAAAACTCTGCCAATATGCATGAAAACTGTGGGCGGACCCGTTTTAGATGTGTGCTGGTCTGATGATGGTACAAAAGTATTCATAGCTAGTGAAAAGCAAGTGAATATTTGGGATTTAGCTTCAGACCAGCAAATGCAAGTAGCCGCACATGACGCACCCGTTAAAACGTGTCACTGGATTAAAAGTAGTAAATACGCATGCTTAATGACCGGTTCATGGGACAAGACTTTGAAATTTTGGGATACTCGTTCGTCCAATCCCATGTTAGCTATTAATCTACCTGAACGGTGTTATTGCGCGGATGTTGATTATCCGATGGCGGTAGTGGGCACGGCAGGCAGAGTTTTAATTATTTATTCCTTAGAAAATAGTCCAACAGAATTTACGAGACAAGAAAGTCCTTTAATGTATCAACATCGCGCCGTTTCAATATTTAGGGGCAAAAATAAAAACCCAACTGGATTTGCCTTAGGCAGCATTGAAGGATGTGTGGCTATACAGTATATGAATCCACTTAACCGTAAACATAACTTTACCTTCAAGTGTTGTCGTTCATCGGCTTCTGCAGAATGTCAGGATATTTACGCAGTCAATGATATAGCTTTCCATCCGATTCACGGCACTTTGGCGACCGCAGGCTCAGATGGCATTTTCAGTTTTTGGGACAAAGATGCTCGTGTAAAACTCATGTCTTCAAAGACTATGGACCAATCAATAACAAAATGTTGTTTCAGTGCCGATGGTCAAATCTTTGCCTATGCTGTAGGCTACGATTGGTCTAAAGGTCATGAATATTTCAATCCTGCCAAGAAGCCACAAATCTTTCTCAGACCTTGTTACGAAGACTTAAAACCACGTACTACTTAAATATTTATGGTGATTTTGAAACTCGATTTTCAAAAATTTAAATTTATTGTAGAGAAGTCCTTTATTTGTAGGTTACTATTTAATATAATAAATTAATGGCCTTTATTGCATTTTCTGGAAAATAATATCTAATAATAATAATAATATAAAAAATCGAAGTTCCGTACAATATAATTTAATATGAAATATAAAATTAGATAAATAGTTTTTAAATTTGAAATAATTTCTTTGTATTTCTTTAACTTCTTCTTCTTATTTTGTTTGTTTCTATACATACAAAACCATATGATTTGCAAATTCATACCCAGGCTCGTAGAAAGTTGGACGGGACGGAAAGTTACGGGATGTACATTTGATTGTGTTCGTTCACATTGCTTCCCATATGTTCAACTTTTGTACTCAGAACCAAAAACCAAGCGAAACTTCATTATATCACACCCCCACAAGACAATGCTTGCAATGCCAGCAACTTTAATTCCCACTCTTTATGGCGTTTTTTCCCCAAGGTCGTTAGCATAGAAATATTGTTGCCGGCAAAAAATCCCAAACTTTTTTTAATAAAACATTAACGCTGAACTCTGCTATTGACAGTAGACAGGTTTTTTTTTTTTGTTTTTCGTCATTTGTTTATGAATGAGGACAAAAAAAAAGAGTTTTAGAAAACTGTTTTTATTACACGCACTCCAACAATATCTAGCAACAGATAATGGATAATAATTTAGCTGAGTTGGAAAAATGGGGGTTTCCATTGCAAGAATTATATCGCATTGCTTTGCAATTTTACAAACGTAAGAGAAATTAATGTCAAAAAAAAAAAAAAAAAAAAGTACAACTAATAAATTTGATATTGTTTATACAGAAAATTCCGGAAAAGCTGTACATCTCTCTTATGAGGATAACCTTAAATTGATAGCCTTTAAACAGCAGGCGTCTTTAGGTCCATTTGATCCAGAACATGCACCCGCTCTAGGAGTGTTGGATGTAATTGGCCGCGATCGCCGTTTGCATTGGCAAATGCTGGGGAATATCAGTCGCGAGCAGGCAATGGAGGGTTTTATTGATTTATTGGATACCATGTGCAATGCATTCCGCCCATATGTAGAAGCGGTGCGCAAAAATAGAGATGAAACCTTGAAGGAAGAACTAAGACGTATGGAGTTGGAGAAGGTAGAAAATGATAAAAGAGAACGAGAACAGCAGGAACTGTTAGAAGAAGGGTACAAAGAAGAAATCCAACGGCGTCAATTGCAGGATGCCTTAAATAAACAAACATATCAACAATTCAAGGTGAAATACCGACGAAGTCTCATATTACAAATTGTATGAGTGTCTTTACAAACCATTTTTAACCTGAGGATATCGGTTAGAAACAGTCGAAAATGAAAAAAAAAAAAAACTTGCACGACCGCAACCATTCAATTATTCAAAATTGTTGCAAATTTTTAGATGTTGATCGGACTGGCTTTAAACTTCCGCCACGTTACAGAGCCAAAATTGGGACTTGCCACATTTTTGGCTTATAGTGAAATCGCAAAGATAAAGCCAGTGTTTATATTATTTGGTTTAGAAATGGTAGACCGAATTTAATTTAAATAACTGCTGTGAGACCCATGGAAAGTAACGTTTCCGTTCAAGTTTTTCCAGCCCATAGAATTTATTACGTTACCTACGTACGTATGGCGCGGACTTGACTATAAGACATTTTCCCACAGCCCGTTTGCCACTAAAACGTCTAAAAAAAATTGGAGCAATCCTTTGGATTGTGCCAAAAAAAAAAGCTTTAAAAGCCGCATGAAACTTCTGTTGGAAATTTAAGTTTCTAACGTCGTGAGAAGAAAATATGTCTTGTTTATGCTTTGAAAATGTTATAACCGTCCTATCCTATGGCTGCCCCAATTTCTGTTTGTAACTTGTGTACGGCTGCTCGTATTGGTTGCATTTACCAATGGAATGTGGACGCAAATTAAGCCGATTTAACCGTGCAGCAGCCAAATTTAAAATTGGAAAGCAAATCTAGGCAACGAGCGCCCGCCGATCTAGTTGTAAAATGATCGGGGTCTATACGATATAGACAAAAAATTATGGTTTGCATTTCATATCAGATATCGTTCTCAAAACTGTATACACAAAAATTTCAAAGAGGAAAAAAAAAAATAGGAAAAGTTATCGGTCTGTGAACACCTATTCGCTATAAGAAAACAACAAGGTACAAATATTCCTTAAGAGATAATATCACTTTATGTTCATCAAAGATTTGATCATTTTGTGCAAAAAAAAAAAATTGAAAAAATTTATTGAAGTTCGGGTTTTCACATATCAAAAAAATTTTCAAATCCTCTACGAGACATAGTTTGCATCTAGAACAAAAAAAAAATCTAAATTTTCTGAAAATATGGCTCGAAAAATTTTCGAAAAATTGATTTGAAAAACCAAAAATAACGTCGATTTGAGTTTATGTACGATTTTTTTAAATCAATCGAAAATCTAGTATGGATCGGGAAAATCTTTTTTTTGTCAAAAACATGGCTCGATTCTTGTTAGAACAGCTTACCTTAATGTTTTAGTAAAAATTTCAAGGCAAACGGATGAAAGGCAACTGTTTCCCTCTTAATCTCACTGAATCCATTTAGCATAAAGGTTTTAAACACTTCTATTTTATTGTCTGCAAACATGAGCAAAAATCTAGAGACGCACAATTTTTCAATACTATAACGCAAATTATGATGATGCATACGCTGAAAAGATCCCATTCGCATGCCATTTTTAGATGAAATATTTTGCAAGTTTTTTTTTTTTCAAAATTTGATTGTTTTCGTAAAGAAATAATTAAATAAAAGAAGAAAAGTCAGACTGTAATGCTGACAATTTATCAAAAAGTGCTTATCCTTCCTTATAATTACAGGCTTATGCGGAGAAACAATTCCCCGGTAATCCCGAACAGCAAGCGGTTTTAATTCATCAACTGCAACAGGAACACTATCATCAGTACATGCAACAATTGCATATGCAAAGGCAACAGAGTGCGGTCAGCAACAACAACAATAACATAAACAATATGGGCGCAGATAATCCTACACCTGACAGTGAAAATCAAATAATCCATGAGAATCAAAACCATGACACCGTCGACCTAACACAGGACGACTTGGCCAACGATATGATGAACTTAAAACTAAACACCAAAAGCGACTTAAATGAGCAGGAGCTACAACAACAACAAATAAATAATAGCAACGAAGATGATTACATTATAATACAGCCGGCGAAAATCTGGACACGTCCAGATATAGAGGAATTTAAAGCTGATGTATCAGCGGGAGATGGCGACGGGGTTATAACTGTAGGTCACGGCGACACAATAACGGTGAGTATTTGCCACATTATTGCAGGAATTCATTTTATTGGATATTTTTTGGAAACACATACAGGTGCGGGTTCCCACCAATGCCAGCGGAAAGTGTATATTTTGGGAATTTGCTACGGATAATTATGACATAGGTTTTGGCATTTACTTTGAATGGAGTAAACCAGTCACTCAAGAAGTAACAGTGCACGTAAGTGACAGCGATGACGAAGACGAATTCCTTGACGAAGACTATTTATCGACCAACGAAGATTTGGAATGTGGTTCACTCGCAAATGAGCGCAATTCGTTACCAAGCACATCCTCGTCGAAGGCACCCATTTCGATAATAGTACCCATCTATCGACGTGAATGCTTTAACGAAGTGTACGTGGGCTCTCATGCTTATCCAGGCGAGGGTGTCTACCTATTGAAATTTGATAACAGTTACAGCATTTGGCGATCAAAGACTTTGTATTACAGGGTATATTATGAACGTTAGATGTGAAAGAAGGAAAAATGCCGAACTTTTGCATTCTTTTTCTTTTTTCGTTTTTTAAGTTATATTCGTTCTTCTATCTCTATAATAATGTGCTTATAAAATATCATAAATCGAGTTTTTTCAGTTGCATTCGGTTATATAACAATTGCTGTATGTGTATTTTACATTTACATTTATATATACATTAACAAACACTCATACAACGACAGTCTATCTAAGAGCCAAAATAAAAATGTAATAATATTTTCTTAGTTCGCTATCATTCGTTTGCCACACGTCGGGGCTGTATCCATTTACATTTCATATTGGATTTGGTCACTTCATTTATTATACTTACACCTAATGGAACTTTACCCTTTATATCTAAATTGTAATAATCCCATCGTAAGCTTTGAAAATTGGATGAAATTTGTTCAATACCATTCCAGGCTATCATGACTCCATTATCCGAACAATATTTTTTAGAAGGACGATATGTTTCACAATTATAATGCTTAGCTAAATTTGATATGTCCTCGAAAATCACATCGTTATTTGCTACGCCGCCCGATACCACCAGTGAACGTGGCTTCTCTTCGAAATAGTTGCGCGCAAGACAAAATTCTAATGCTCGCTGTGTACGATGCATTAGATGACGACTAACAGCGTGCAACAGTCCGGCACAGAAATCTGCATAATTACTAATAGCCGAATCGGGCGGGGTACCTGCAAATTCAAATACAATCGCTTAGACAATCTTGCCCATGTCCATATACACTGTACAGTGGTAATCCGTACGTGTTCTTATACGGAAAGCCTTAATGCATGCATAATAAATTGATTGTATCAGATAACATTAACGATACGTCTTTTGCATCACTTTTTTTTTTTTTTTTTTTTCAGAGTTCCATACATGCATAAGATTAAACAAAGTTAACATGTTCAGAATTTGTAACGGTCTAAGGTATAGTTATTGTTACAGATAATAAAAATACTTTTGAAATTTACCCACCTTCTTTTCTCTCTTGTTTACTTATGGAACGAAAAGAATTATTTTTAATACCAGCAAAACTAAAATTACAGTCGCGCGTTTGTGCCAGCGGTAAAGGGAATTGAAATGCTTCCGGTTGTTTCGCTAACTTTGCAGCTTCCTCAACTATTCGGCCGCCACTCCATTGACGATATGCTGGATTTATATATAAACGCAAACGTCTTACAATTTTATCAAACGCTTCGCCGGGAGCATCATCCAAACTTTCGCCTAGTAATAGAAATTCATTTGGACCACGTACAAACGTTAATTGACAATGACCGCCACTAATTAACAAACATAAAAAGGGATATGGTATATCGTGCTCTAGACGCGCCTGTAAAGCATGTGCCTCCATATGATGAACGGGCACCAAAGGTTTATTATAGGTACGTGCCAGAAAACGGGCAAAACGTAAACCTACCAATAGACTTAAAGGCAAACCTATAATGTATAGAATAGAAATTTCCGCAATTTATCTATGAATGAATCTTACCTGGCTTGGTTGTGACAGCTATCGCGTCAATTTCTTGCGCACATATTCGAGCTTCTTGTAAACACTTCTCGAAGACGTGGGCAATTTTAGCACGATGCAAATCTTGGGCTCGCGGTGGTATAATTCCCCCATATCTTTAGGAAGGCATGGACAATATTATCGTTATTACAAATATATTTATATTCACTGCACCTTATATGGAAGCTTTGCTGGGAATTCAAAATATTAGCCAAAACTTTATTATTTTCGTTATTTTCATGACGAATTAACGCTATACCGGTATCGTCACACGACGTTTCTATGCCCAAAACTGTTAAATTCCTTTTAATAAACTTTTGCCAAAAATATGCTAAACTTTTATTAGTGATTTTTTGATAAATTATTAACATTTTTTCTAAATTAAAAATATTAATTTACTGCTATATAGTTTACACCTTTGTTACTACCGTTATTTGCGTTCGCGTCTTAGACAGCTGTTCTCAAAGAAAAAAAAAAAGAAAGAAGAAGAGGCATTCACAAGGGGTTGATTGTTTAGCAAATCAACAACAGATGATTCACTGGGTTGGCTGAAAACGATTCAATTGCAACAAGAAATAAACGGCCAAACGATCTAAATTATTACTTTTTATTGTTTGCTATCTAACAACTGTACGGACTGCAAATCAAGACCATGTGAACACTTTGTCTGAGCGTTAATAATGTTGACAATTAGTTTAGTTTCTTGTTATTTGCGAGCATATGTATGGGGCCGTACATATATGATAGCAGATGTCAAATTTTAGATAACATCGATAATGTGAAATTAACTTTATTCGGTGGTTGCAAAAGTTTTGATCACTTTTTCATTTGAAAATTTTACAATATTTCTGATAACATGGCGATATCATGTCGAAAGAACTGAATATTGACCAAATTTTCTCAGCTTCAGGAATGCTGCGCCGACCTAAACGGGTGGTAATCAGGAGGCACCATGTCTGATCGAGTGCTCTAGGTGTGGCAGAACTTCCCATTCGAGCTGCAAGAATGTGCTTTGGACAATTCATGCAACAAGTGGTTAAAAAATGGCAATCAAGTGGTTGAAATATTTCAATCAATTCGTGTCGCCACTTTTAAGTCGTTGCACTGAAAACCGACAATTGAGATATGAAGAAGCAGAATCACCATAAGCCTCTCAAAGTGTTTGGTGGACTTCGGCAGTAGATATCTGCAAATCAAATAACAACAAAAACGAATGTCGAAAACGCAATTTTGAGTGTTCCATGATTAGCGTCGACGTACGCTGAATAAACCGATAATATTAAGTGGAAAACTGTTATTTTATGTAGAGGAAGGTTAAAACCATCGAATTCAACCGTTCTGTACACTGATAGTTTCC
This sequence comes from Glossina austeni, assembly GCA_000688735.1. Taxonomy (NCBI): domain Eukaryota; kingdom Metazoa; phylum Arthropoda; class Insecta; order Diptera; family Glossinidae; genus Glossina; species Glossina austeni. The sequence continues at coordinate 263,103 of KK502418.1, read as the reverse complement.
ATTTCTTTACCGTTTTTGCTTAGTGAAGTCGCTGATCAAGATTTTTGCAAACACCTACTAGAAGGGTTAACTATTCTTTTTTTTTTTTTTTTTTTTAAATTTTTCAAACCGAAAAGCAACAAACGAACTTTTAATTTTTTTTTAATTGTTTTGTTTTTATTTATTAGTAATAATTGTTGTTGTTTGTGTATGTGTATAGGTGTATGTTATATATTTTATATATTTGAAATTATTAATTACAAAATCTAAAACCTAAAAAAAATTATAGTAAATGTAAAAAGTTGATAATTGTATATATAAAAATATGGATTTTTTTTTATGTTTTATTAATCATTTTGTTTTTTTCTTTTTTCTTTTCCTTTTTTATAATAATTATCATTATTAATAATAAGTTTTTTGCTTCGCTTAAAAATGCATTATTAGTTCACTATTACAGAAGAACTAGAATCATTTTTATGATTTATTTTATTAATTAAACATTTTAACTGCTTATTTCTTATTAACTGAATTTTTTTTGTTTTTCAATTTTTGCTCTTTATTGTTGTCTCTTTCATTTTTCATCTTCTATATGCTTTAGAATTTAACGCTTGATGTGTTTTTTAAATTTTTATAAAAACCAATAAAGGGTCAACTAAATAATGTAAATAAATTAAATGTGAAGCAGCACGAGAACGGAGAAAACAAATAATAAAATAGATATTCGCGACAATAAGTGGAATATGGAATAACTTTGAATACAAAGAACCTTAGACGGACAGATTGAACTAAATCGCGTGAGCGAAGATCACAATAATCAAGAAGATTGATTGATTGATTGATTGATGGGTATTTGTTACAACAAAGAACTTGAGGAGATGCACTTTCTTCCAATAGCGTTCGTTAAGTAACCAAAATTAAAAGTTAATAGCAATACAAAGGAGATAACTATGAAAATCTTTTTCCATATAAAAGGGGGAGGAGGGAAATGATTATATTATTTTTTATGTATAAAAGAGTAATTGATCTTTTCAATAAACAAATCTAAGCACATTGTGATAAATTCCAAATGTGAAAATGAATTGAATGAATGCAGATAATTTCCGTGGATCAAAGAGAATCAAATATGTGGCGCATACATCCGTTCACGTAATTTAAAAAACGGTAGTGTTATTGTTTTTATTACAAGAATTTCAATTGATTTTAGTGGCGTTGAATGAGATTTGCAGCTACTTTTGCTTTACTCTTCTTTTTTTTTTTTCTCTTTATTAAATACTTATTCTATTTCTTCCATTCAAACTTTCTTCTCTGGTATCTATAATAAATTTATTATTATTATTATTATTATTATTATTATTATTATTATTATTGTTATATTTTTTTTTTTAATTTAAATAAGCAATTGTGGAATTTTGTTCAATTTCTTTTTCCTTTTCTCGTGTTTTGTTAATTATAAATGTTTGAATTTTTCTTTATTTTTATTTTTATTTTTTTTGTTTTTCACCCAAATTATGTGAAAATAATTATATATTTTTCTTTTTATTTACTTATTTTTGTCTTTCTTTTTATATATAATATATTTTTCCTTTTTTAATGATTTGAAAATTTTGTTTTTGTTTTTGTTTTTTCAATTATTAAGTCAATTTTTAGAAAAAGTGGTTCTTTCATTTCATTACGTTACGTTACGTTGTTACGTTATTATTTAAAAAAAAATTTACGCTTTTTCTGGTTTCCTTTTGTTACTGTTATTGTTGTTATTTAAATAATATATAAATTATATCATTTATAAATTACATACAAAATTATAAAAATTTACACTTCTTTTTCTTGGATGGCTCTGGTGGCTCTAAAGCAGCTAAAATCGCCTCATCAAACACATTTTTCAAACCTTTCTGTAAATAATAGCAATAAACAAACAAACAAACAAACACACAAATGAAATAAAGAAACAATTTAAGATAAAGAGATTGAATTTTGCTCACAAAAATATTGAAAGCAGTCAGAGGACGATTTAAAAAAAATTAATGCCTTCGATTTGATCAAAAATCAATAACAATTTTTCTTTCATTTTATCGGCTTTTCATGCTATATAGCTATATATAGCTTACAAGCGCTACTACCCAAATTCCCTTTTAGGTTTCAGAAATAGAATGAACTCAATCGAAACCATCATATTTGGAGAATAGGGTAACTGCCGCATCATATATATATTAGATTGGGGAAAAAGAAATCCATTATTTCTTCTTCTTATTTTGCTTCTTTTTGAATCCAGCTTTGTGTAAATGGTTTAAAACTGTTTTATGGTCGATTTTTAGCTCCTGGGCAATGCTACGACTGCTAACACCGATCATTTCTCCGATTTTATCGACATTTTCGACGACCGGCCTACCTGTGCGAGGTGCATCTTTAACATGAAAAATTCCTGAACGGAATCTATGAAACCAAAATTGCACATAATTGGCTGTTACAGTATCGGAACCATAAACACTGTAAAAAACTGTAAAATGTACCGAATTTTCTCTTTGTTCACTTCCATTTTTAACACGCTGTAACTCACAACTAAATGCACCGAACAAAAAACAACAAAAGAATTTTTTTTACTGCCAAATGTCACCTTTCCAACGAGCATAAATCTGAAATTGTTTGATCGTTACTTTACGAGAAATCTATCAGTGCAGCCATCTACCGAAAAAAGAATGGATTTCTTTTTGCTATATATATATATATATATATATATATATATTGTGTATTTTGTAAGGAAGTGCTGGATAATTCAGAAATTTCAGTCCAAATTTTACCATAATTTACGTACAGAGGAGATTTGGTTCTATTACTCCGATCAAGGAAAGCGGTCGCCTAAAAACTTCTTACACTTTCATCAAACACAGACGTGCAAGGATCTTAGAAATGTTGTCTGCCTAACCTAAGTAATATTTGACATGCCATCAACACAAAAGCCCATCATTCTTAATATTAATTACCAGTAAAGTATTGCACTTCGGACATATAAGTCACAAATATGTTGGCTTAGTTCAACTTTACTCAACCCAAAAAAAAAAAAAAAAAAAAAAAAAAATATTAATTAGTAAGAATCCTTAAGCTTTGCCATCATTGTAAAGTTTCAAAACGGCTCCATGGTAATTCCAAAAAGAAGTCGACTGAACCTATCAACACACAAAAAATGATCAGGTTCACACAATTTGGAAATTCTCTTTGCTTGTTGATTAAATGACTTAATATAGGAGAACGTTAGTATAGGAACCTTCTTTTCATTGTAATCAATTTGCTTTTATTTTGGATTTCTCATTGCGCCAACTTGTTGTTAAACAGATTCGCGCTTATCTTAAGAGAAATAAAAAGAGATTCGAAAAGATTCGCACGCATTCGCTTGTCAAATATAAACTTGGAGTGGACGTGTGCATATTTTAATTTGATTACGAAAAAGTCATATCATATTTTGCATTCATATCATTTATGCCGTCCGGGTGTCATATACGATACGACTAAATTATTTAACTTTTCTTTCACTTGCACTTTTTATTTGTATTTATGCATTATACCTGTGTTAAAGCGGAACATTCCACATATTTAACGGCCTTCAATTCCTTGGCTAACTTCTCGCCCTGCTCCATGCCAATTGGTTTTTGTTTATTCTTAGCCAATTTTTCCAAAGTGCTGCTTTCATCGCGTAAATCTATTTGCGTTCCCACCAGCAAGAAAGGCGTCTTTTGACAATGGTGCGTTATTTCCGGGACCCACTGCGTGCAATGTGAACAGAAGAAGAAGAGAAAATAATAAAAATAAATTTGGGGGGTTTTTTTTTTTTTTCATTCATATTCACCTACCTTTTCTTTAACATTTTCAAACGAACTTGGGCTAACCACAGAAAAACAAACCAAGAACACATCTGTTTGTGGATACGACAAGGGACGTAAACGATCGTAGTCCTCCTGTCCGGCCGTATCAAACAAACCCAAAGTATAGGGTTCCCCGCCAATCATCACTGTTACCGCATAATTATCGAAGACGGTGGGCACATATTCCGATGGGAATTTATTGGTTGTATAAGAGATGAGTAAACATGTTTTACCAACGGCACCATCACCCACAACAACACATTTAATCGTCTGCATTCTCTTCAATTAATCTGTAAATATAGATGATGTTATTACAATAGCGATAATTGATAATTAACGCTGTGCTGACCTAAAAGGAGACGAAAATAAAAAACATTAAGTTTGTGTAAAAGCAACACGAAGTTTTTTTTATAATCCATTTGCCAGTAAAGCGCGTGGCAAACAGAATCGCATAATGAAAAGTTAATACCATCCCGCTCTTCCTCCCACAAAGACCTATTGAAGAGTGCGCTTATTTACTCTTGTTGGCGGTCACTCTTTTTCTGTTTGCGAATTGTGTATTAAGTCAATAATATCCCATCTCGCGATCCTCCAGGAAAGCTTTCAGAAAACTTAAATAAATGCAGATAACTAAGGAGATCTTAAGCCTTACTACAGTTTAGATCTACGTAGTTACATGTCGAGACTGATTGCGTGCCGCATGTTACACATAACGGGCTAACGGTTACATATAACCAAAAATACGTGGCCTACTTAGGCCTGATAACAAGCTTCTTGATAAAAATTTGTTAGCCATATAAGATGGGCGACTATTAAGGCTGCATATCACTCGGTGGTGGTCGAAGGGAAAATTATGTTCCGCGTGACAGCGTCATTCTTCTTCTATATAAAAGCGTAACGTAAATATGAACATAATTTTAATATATTCTCATAAGTTCGTAAAAGTCGACGTTATCACAGAGATGACATTTCTTAAATATATATGGTGTATAGATGGTGGCTGTTAAAAGGGCTCACACACACACATATCTTCGAGATGAATTTCACTTAAAGTTGAATCGGTGCATTCAGTTCTGAGTAGTCTGATTTTCAAACGTAAAATTTAAGTTTACCGAGAATTCATTAAACTAATGACTAGTAGCTAGGGATCGATAACAAAATAGAATATATATGTATATTATGTCAACATTAAGATTGTAAGAGCGGCTCTTTCTTTTCTTTTTATTACCAAAAAAAATTGCAATAAACGTTGCGTTTTTCCTAATACAAAACTCAATTTCATTCCAGCTATTTTTGGGCTGTTCAAAATTCACTCGATTCTTTTTTAGGATAAATTCTCTCCTACAGTCCAGCGCGCTAAGGCGACCAATAATATTGAACAGCGTAACACTGTCCAACAAAATATAGTCGCGATACCCCAGTGCTTAACACGGTCAACGAGATAAGAATCAAAAAATGCATGAATCGCAAAATCGGGACGTTGATTAGTTCTATATGCTGTGGGGTGTTATATATATATATATAAATTTTTTTTATATGCTCTCTTAGTGATCGTTGCTTTTCGCTTCCACACGCAATTTGAATATGGTGACTCAAATTTAATTACTTACACAATGGAAAAGACTTTACGATCTACTTTACTATTTGTATATGAAAAACAATAGAGTTAGTAATGTTTTCAAAAGCAATCGTACAAAAAAAATATGATTTTGACTAGCCATACGAATCACAACAAATATTGTTCTTTAGCAGCAGTTTTTGGACAATTTAGCAAACATTTGGTTTTTAAACTTGTTTTCAGGAATTTAGCACAAACGCAAAAAAAAAAAAAAAATTGTAAAAGCTGCTCTAAGAAAAGCAATTAAACCGCACTGTAGCAGCGACAAAGCAGAGCAGAGCAATTGTTCCATTAAATATCAAAAGTTTAGTTATAGTTTTTAGGGCTGTTTAGATGAGCAAATAAGGAATCGTCTAAGCCATTAAAACTAAGTTAAAGTTTGAAAGGTTTATGCGCTCTGCCGGTCTTATGATGTTGCGACAAAGAATTTTGTGAAGCAACGAACGAGACGACATTGCACTATAACAATTCACATATAAAATACCCAATGCTCACACTACACAAGCACACATGCGAATTCTTCATTATTGCACTGGTTAGAAATTTACTTCACAATCAATGCTTCATTTTTTTTACTCTTTTCTACGGTTCATTGTCGTCTACACATTTTTTCACTAAAATTTTCATTATTTTGGCAATCAATTTCTACGCTTTGTGATGTAAATTTGCTTTAATATTCTTTATAATTATAAATTTACTTACAGTCTTTATTACAATTTAATGGGTTGGGCAGATCAGCAAGAGAGCTCAAAAAATTTCCTTCTTGTTCTTTACTTTGTGCTGAAAATGACTAGTCCACCACCACCACCACCACCAACACAAACAGCGTTGATGCAATATATTTGCAGCACAGGGTCGTTAATAAATTGTAGTAAAATGAATATTTTCTTCTTTTTTTTTTTTTTTTTTTTTTTTTTGTATAAATATACCCGAGTTTATTCAATGACGACATGTTTTCTTTTATCCTTTAATCCCCTTATTCATACATCAATTTACGTAGGCCTGGTAATCATAATTGTAGCAATCGTTTATTGACAGCATTGTCAAAAAAAACTTCATAGAATGAATATAATTATTTTTTTTCAACAGGAGCAGCGGATCAAGAATAAATTTTGCTAAATTTCTGTAACTTTAAATCAAACAAATCTCAACATACGGCAAAATACCATGTCGGTGTTAATAGACAAAAGGTAGATAAGTAAATAAATATATAAAATATACGGAATATAATAAAATGGAGTGTTAGTGCGACTTTAAAAGCTCACTACATACAGTGAGTCTCATTAATATTGGGATTTTTCGCTCGACAAAAAATAAACGTTCGTTAAACTTACTCCATTGTGCAAACATAAAAATTTATTTTATTATTTTGTCCTACTGCGGAATACACATTTAAATATAAAAAAAAAAAAAAAAAAAAAACGAACAAAACACTATTCCAATAGACAGGAAAATTAAATAACTTCAAGAACTCAAGAAACGTAGCGTCATTAATATTGTGTTTTTTCATATAAGGAAGGATACAAAGAAAAAGAAGAATAAATAAATTTTTATGTGCACAAAGGACTAGGTTTAACATGCGTTTATTTTTTACCGAGTGAAAAAACTCAATATTAATGAGACTTACTCTAACTACATATCCCTATATTTATAGGAAACGTAACCGCGAAGATGATTTACTGTGTGAATCGACACCATTGTCAAAACGGATCAATAACTTGCATTTGTCAAACTTCGAAGACACAAATCTTAATCATCAACAGCAATCACAACATAATAATCATATATATCAAGCTATACAAGGCAATAATAATAACCATCATTCGCAGCACCAATACCTACCGAAGGATATTATAACTCAGTCGTTGACGCAACAGCAACATATGGAATCATTACCCCATGACCCTATAGATGTGGTGCAAAAGGCTACTTACAATCCTGATTTGAACGAAGTAGAAAATCCCTATTATTATGCTAAAAATAAGCTATTGCACGAATTACACATGGAACGTTTGAAAAGATGTTCACTCTGAAATTGATTGATTATTGCTGAATGATGATTTGAGAGTAATGAAAAAAATTTATTTCGACAAAAAGTATTCTCATGCGTGTGACAGGATAATTATGCGGTTAAATAATTTCTCAAAATATGTAAAAAAACACAAATGCTTGTGACCGAGTATATATTTTTCATTATTATTGTAAACCTACTCCTTCAGTATGAGAAAATGAATTCTTAACGATATATAATAATTTTAATTAATAAAAATTTTACAATCAAATAAACCTAGAAAGTTTCACTCATCTTAAGTCTCGATTACCTGCATTTTAGTAAAGTGCATTTTTCGTGTAAGTGCATGAGTGTGCAAAACAGAGTATATACCAATTTTGCCGATTTACCACACAATTTAGCGTAACGTATCGTATCATCCATCACCTAGTTTCATAATGAATTGCGAAAATAGACACTTCTATACAAATATTGGTCTCCGTTATATGATAGAATAAGAGAACAATACGCTCTTCATTCATATCTCGCCTATAAGCGAGAGAGTCGATAATTGAACTTTTTTATGCAACTTTCATGTTCTCTATCGCTTTATTCTTTCCAATATATTCACGCATTTGGACGTAGATTTCGCATTTATATAAAACGAGAGACGAGAGAGAGAGAAAGTAAGTAGAGAAAATTATAATCACGAAAGCAAACTTTAACGAGATCGCTGACCTCAGCTGTGATTTACGATAATATCTATAAAAGTCGAATTTAAGTGTTCAGATTGGAAACAATAGGTTTTTTTTTTCTTTAGTTTGATATATTAAAACTTTTTACGAATAATGCGTTAAATTTTTTCGACCAAAAACTGCAATCCTAAGCTTAGATTCACATTGATACGAATATAGGGATCTCTAAGAACTCATGAAAAAAAATGAAATATATTTTATGAACGAGCTGCAGTATATTAGTATACTTTTTAATTTCGATTGCAACAAATGATCTGCTAAGTGATCAAACATATGCTTCGTAGGCGATTTCATAAACTTAATTAAGCGCATTAAAGCGAGGAGCAAACTGGAACGTTGCAATTTGTTCACTGCTCAGTAATTTTGATCCAGAAAATCTTACTCTAAAAGTGATTTATTTCGTTCTGCTTATTAACGTCAAGTTTTATAGGAACGAAATACAATGATTTTACTTTTGAAATGTAAACAATAGCATGTGCTTGGCAAATGTAAACAAAACAAACAAATTTACAATTTGCAATAATAAACACACAAAGTACCGGATTTACAACAATAAAATAGATACCGTATCAGATTTACAGCAACAAAAACTATACGATATTTGATTTAAGGCAACAATCACATACGATATAAGATTAGCAACAATGAACACACACAGACAAATAGTTTTTTTTTTCTTTTTTTTTTTTTATATCAACAGCTGTTTTAATTATTACCGTTTGAACACAACCAACTAAACCTCTTTTTTAGTTTTGCAAATATTTTTTTGACAATTTACGGATGTTGTTTTTGTTTTACTCATTTTATAAATTTTTTTTGTTTAGTTGTTAATAAAAAAGTCTGTGAAGGAAATTTGTGTTATAGGAAATACTATATAAAATTTTTAATAAATTGTATACAAAAAGTATTATGATTGGAAAAATTATAGAAATAATTTAATAATAAATATACGAATTTTCAACCATAAAGTGCCAATAACAACAATGCTGGGTTATTAATAATAACAACAATTAAGTGCCTGGGAAATAAGAAAATTTATTTAATAAATAAATGACGGTAGTGCAAGCACAGTACATAAGTTTTGCTCTTAGATGCGAAATTTCGTTTAAAAGAAAATAAAATTATTTTTATGAAAAAGAATGAGTCCGTTTCGCAGTAAGAAATTACGCGTTTATCCGGTCAAAGTAATCACCTTCGATTCCGAGTTAGAATTTGAATTGGAGCAAAGGGCCAGCGGTCAAGATCTATTCGATTTGGTGTGCCGGACTATAGGATTGCGAGAATATTGGTATTTCGGTTTACAGTACGTGGACAGTCGCGGGCATGTCGCCTGGTTAAAAATGGATAAAAAAGTTAAAGACCAACGCATGCAATTGCAAGCGAACGGGTTTTATGTTTTCAGTTTCTATGCGAAATATTTTCCGGAAAATGTTAGCGAAGAACTGATACAGGAGATAACACAACATTTATTCTTTTTGCAAGTTAAACAAAGCATTCTATCCATGGATATCTACTGTCGTCCAGAAGCCTCAGTGCTATTGGCATCTTATGCAGTACACGTTCAATACGGACCTTATGATGCGGAAACCTACAAAGACGGTATGCTTGCTGGTGTCGATTTATTGCCAAAGGGAGTAACAGATCAATATCAAATGACACCGAAAATGTGGGAGGAGCGCATTAAGACATGGTGTGTAATAAATAAGTAATAAAAGCATTTTGTTAACGCCCCTTCATATATTGTTTAGGTACATGGATCACGAACCAATGACCCGCGATGAAGTAGAAATGGAGTATTTGAAAATAGCACAAGATTTAGATATGTACGGGGTTAACTACTTTCCTATAACGGCAAGTTGTACCTTCTCAATACGTGAATATCTATTGAAACTAAAAAAAAAAAAAAAAAACAACTCCTTTAGAATAAAAACAAAACTAAACTTTGGTTGGGAGTAACCGCTGTAGGTCTAAATATTTACGACTATCATAATAAGTTAACTCCGAAAACGACTTTTCAATGGAATGAAATACGCCATGTCAGCTTTGATGATAAGAAGTTCACAATACGTCTGGTGGACGCTAAAGTATCCAGTTTCATATTTTACTCTCAAGATTTGCATATAAATAAAATGGTGAGTTGAAATGGAATTGAATCTTAGAGAAGAATTTAATTTTCTGCCGAACAGATTTTGGATCTTTGCAAAGGTAACCACGATCTCTATATGAGACGTCGCAAGCCCGATACTATGGAAATTCAGCAAATGAAAGCGCAGGCGAAGGAAGAAAAACAAAGACGTCAACTGGAGCGAACTAAATTCTTGAGGGAGAAAAAGTTACGTGAAAAAGCAGAGAAAGATCGCTACGAATTAGAAAAACGTTTAGAGCATCTGCAGGAAGAAATGCGCATGGCCAGCGATGCATTGGTAAATTTTGTCATTAATTACAAAAATATAAATTTATTGTCGTATCTCACTTTTGAACAGCGCCGCTCCGAAGAAACTAAGGAATTGTATTTTGAAAAGAGTCGTGTTAATGAAGAGCAAATGCAGCTAACTGAGTGTAAAGCGAATCATTTCAAAAGTGAAATGGACCGATTGCGTGAACGGCAAATGAAAATTGAACGTGAAAAGCTGGAATTGGAAAAGAAAATTCGTGATGCCGATTATTTTGTACATCAACTCACCGTAGAAAAGGACAAGCGTGAAGCAGAGGCAGAGAAATTGCGAAAAGAATTAATATGTGCCAAGTTGGCTGAACGTGAAGCTACCGCCCGTTTACTAAATTTCCTTAATCGTGGTCGCAAGAATTCCGATGAGAGCTTAATTCAAACATCTTCCATTAATGTTTGCAATAACAGTACCAATAATATCGTTACGTCAATTAGTACGCCGTCTTTAACTAACAGTAACTCAGCATCGGACATCAACGAGACGGCGGGTGGCGTCGAATTAACAGCAAATGATTTAAATCTTAATCATGACGACTCACAAGATGAATTTGAAACGAAAGAATTTATACTGACTGACAGTGAAATGGAACAAATCACTAATGAGATCGAACGTAGTCGCCTTGAGTATATGAAAAAATCGAAACAGGTACAAAATCAATTGCAAACCTTACGATCGGAAATTGAATTGTTAAAGATTGAAGAAAATCAGACCAATTTGGATATACTAAGCGAGGCTCAGTTGAAAGCGGGCGAAACCAAATATTCGACATTGAAGAAACTAAAATCGGGTTCAACTAAAGCTCGTGTAGCATTTTTCGAAGAACTGTAACAGAGTTTTAGAAGTGATCTTATGTTGAGCTGGTGCTCGAAAATCCTATTAATAGACAAACACAAATAAACGTAATTATATACATTTTTTAAATAGTTTTATAGGAAAAGCATTAATAAAACAAAAACAAAAAAAAAAAACGATATTGTAAGAAAGGAAAAAAAATAAATGAAAAGTATTGCATCACAGATAAGCAAAAATTGAGAATAATTTCAATAATTTCAAGCTCGCAAAAAAAAAAAAAAGACGAATTAATCACAACTCTTAGGCTTCAAATAAAGTTTTTTTTTGGTTTAATATTTTTAAGGTTTAGGATTTATTATAGAGAAAAAATTCTTCGAATGAAACAAGAAAGCATTATAAGTGAATCTCTTTTTCAATCAACTTTTTTAATATAATGTAACTATTTGAAAAATATTGGTTAGCTTCTTAAAAACTAAGTCTTTTTTTTTTTTTTTTTGTTTTGTTTGTTTTTTTTATATATTTTTTTTTTAACACAAAGTGCTGTTAGAAAAGTTTTTAAACAATGCAAAACCATTGAAAAGAAATTTCTGCGCAACTTTTAACTTGAAAATAGCGTTACAGATGAATTAAAGAAAAGTATTATAAAATTAAATATCGCTGATACAGCTTTCAAGTTGTAAAAAAAGATATTTCCCTTGTTTTTGTTGTTGTTGTTATTATTATTCGAACCACTTATGAACCCACAATTATGTTATTGATGGGTATGTGTATCAATTTGACGAAGAAACCAATAAAACCCATGATACAGAAACCAATAGCTGTAGCGATAGCTATTTTCTGGAATTCTTTACGATCCGGCTTTGTGCAGCGTTTCACTAATCGTATCGAGTCCTTGGCAAAAGCACGTCCAGGCTCGCAAAATTTAACAACTTTATCCATGGCGGGTTAATTAAAAACTGAAAATAAAAATAAAAAAAAAAACAAAGACAAGTTATTACGCTATTGACTGATTCTGTTCATAAATTATGTTGACGAAGCGTTGAATTTTCATAACAGTTAACTTTTGTTCAGCTGATGCAAACGTCTACAATGATAAAATGGAAAGCCACCAATGTTCTAAGGAAAAACGCACTTATATGTATACGAAAATCATTAAACTTGAAAGTGCGTGTTCAACTTTTACTTTCATGTTATTGCCTGCGTGGCAGACAGGTAATGAATTCTTTTATTAAGCAAATTTATGTTTTTCCGTGGATGCTGCTTACTTGGAAAATAAAGAACAAATTTGCTAAGGGCACACAAACACTTTAAGCAATATTTAGGTTTTTGAAATATGTTAAAACGATTTTAAACGCTCTCTTTACTGTCGGCCCTTCTACTTTCTTTTTCTAATTTGCTGTTTTTTGGAAATTTTTAAATGCTGTTATTAAAATATACTTTCTCGACACTCTATGCATGTGTTTTCCATCATACTAACAATTTATCATTTTTCTTTTTCAATAGAGAAATAAAAAAAAAAAAAGCAAAAAAAAAGTACAATTTTTCTACACTTCGCACTTACACGCAACTTCTTTCAGTTTCTACAAATTCAACACGAATGATCAACGAGAGGAACGTGAAACTGTAAATTGTATTTCCATTTTGTCAAATTGACATAAAAATACGTGGCAACAGGGTTGCCAAGCTGTACAATAACATTTAAATGATAAAATTAATGTTTTCACTCAGACGACATTGAAAAAAACAAAAGATTTAGAATTAGAGAACTTTTCTTCTTCTTCTTATTTTTCTTCTTCTGTTATTCAGCAAACCAACAACGAGTTTCGGCTGTGATGTGAGAATTAATAAAAAACATTTTTTTTTTTTATTTAATATGCTTTAAAATTTTATGTTACTTAGATATATTTTTATTTATTTTATTCTTCAACATAGTGTACTGACTGATAATGGTTTGTACGACAAATTGAGAAATTCATTAAAATAGAAGAAGATACAATAGATATCAGATTGTGAAATAAAGAATGCTAGAATTTTTAAGTTTAATCCCGAGCAGCCTAGAGAAATGTTGTCCTTTGAAATTTTAATGCCGTTTTCACTGTTTGATCGTCTGGCCTGAGGGTGTTTTAGTTAAAGAATTTTTACCTCGCAAAACGAAAACTCCGTCTATAAGGCTGAAGTCTTCCGTGAATTTGCTTGCGTTCAACACGAACCTTAGTAACTTGCTTATTAATTCTATTGGCTGCGATTATGATATTGTCGTTCTTAGTGAAATTTGGCTTAAGCGAATGATGCTGAGATTTTTGCCAGGATTTTCAGACCTTCACAAGGGATAGGGTGGCTTAAGTCAAGTGTTAATGATGCGGAGATTTTTTGCCTGAATTTTCTGATCTTCAGAAGGCATAGGGTGTACAAGAACGGTGGTGGTGTGGCAATTGTTGTACCAGCTCTCCTTGCTACGTTCTCCTAGCCAGTTGGCGTGCAATTTGTCGGTGTTGTGATTAAATATCTGCCTCTTTGTAACGGTATCGTATGTCCGTAATATTTATGTTTATTCGAAGGAAGTACGCTTGATTAAGTTGATGTTATTGCGCCTTAAACCTTTTGATTTTATATTTGTTTGTAGAGAACTGTCGAGTACCAGGAAACGTTTATTCAGGAAAACAAATTATCATGATCTTAAGAATGATTTAAACTCAATGTTTTGCGACTTGGATAGTCATGATATTGAAAACTCTCTGTCCACTAGGTATAGCAATCTTTTCTCTCCTCCTATTTTTATATCGATTCCGGTTAAATCATTCAACAGCCCGTCGGCTCAATACACTTCTCTGCTTTAATTTAATGAACAGGCTTTGTAGAAAGTGCAAACGTAGTAATTTATTTGTTGATCTGGTCAAGTATTTGTTAAATTTATTTGAAGTCAGTTGTGACTTCGCCTTCCTAACAAGTGCATAATTATATAGATTACAGAAATAGGATGAAAAATAAAATTCTCTCTCTGATCCTAAAATTTTTTTATAAATTTTTTTGATTCGAAGCGGACGATCGTGGGGTATCGGCTGGTCATGCGCTATGAGAGATCTGAGGCGTCATCTGGTCTTGGGACAGCAAATCTTTTTGCGGAATTCTTTCAAAAGTCTTATTCTATTACTGCTATGCTTGCGGACGCGTATCCTTATCATATGAAATCATTCGACATTTTTGGACCTACTACGTTATCTGAATTGGAAATCTTTTCTGCATTGTTTACGCTCAAGTTCACTTGTCTTTCGGATCCGGATGGTAGTCTATTGCGTATTTTCAGGAATTGTGCGCAGTTGCTTTGCACTCCCATGTACTGCCTTGCGGTTGGTTACTATTCCTTCGAATGGAAAAATAGTTTTATTATTCCTTTGCATAAAAGTGATTCTAGAGACACCATCAATAATTACCCGAGCATTACGAGTGTCCAGCTTAAGTTATTTGAAGGTTTATTGTCTGCGAGATAAATGTGATCCTCACGTCAACAAGGGTCCATTTTTAAGGCACATCAATATCAGCTAACTTGTTGGAACTTACATCTGATGTTTCTTCGGCCTTCTCCATTGAAAAATAAAAAAATCCCTAACTTGGGAGTCACTGCAAAAAAGAGATAGTCATGACTCCTGCGTATATCAATAGATTTCCAAGATTTGGAAATGGGAATAGTTTCACGCTTGTAAGAAAGTCCCGAGACGCAAGTTAATGAGTTATATAGAAATCTCTTAAGTTTTTGGGCACATTTTTTTAAATGCATGCCTTTGTTTTTGATCCTGACAACGAGCTCAGACTTTCCATAAACGTTCGATGCCAGCATTGAAAATAATGGCTTTGTCCATTGATGCCAATGTTTACTTAGCTGAAATATTGGACTAATTTAAAAGATATCGAACATAAATGTTTAGCTTTGTTGCCTCATGGCTCAGACAAACTTTGAGTTTAAGTGACAATTACCTCAACGATTTTAATTATCATACCGGGTAATAAATGGTTTGGTTTTGTTAATAGAAGAGATTAGTAATGTATTCCTCAATGTTTTTACCCACAATTAATATCAAAGTGTTTGAAAATTCATAGCCAAACATAGTTACTGTTCTCAAGGCAGTAGATGTTGCCGAAGGTCCCTATAGTCAGGTAAAGAACAAAGGCTTAGAAAAGTGTTTTTTTAGTTTTCATAATTGCAGACAATTTATTATCTGTATGTATGTCTTTGTCATTGGCACTTATTAGGGAGAAGGTATATTGAGTTCGATAGGCGCTCTACATTATGAAAACAAAAGTTTATATTAATTTCGAATATTGATGAAAGATCCGGCCGTTTATGGCGCTGTCAATACGGACACAAGGGCTACACACTAATCAACAAGTCTAATACGATAGGTCAAGTTAGTTAGTGGAAAATGGGATTCTAATATGGTCAGTACCGATGGACATTAGGTAGGATAGGTAAGAGTGGATTCTACTGCGGGGTTTTTTCTAATTGAACGGGAACGATGGATTCCTGTATAGAAATTCCATTTATTATTTTATTGTACTCTTTCTTACCGGAAATTACACCCTACACTTGGCCAAGTCGATGATCATTCGCTTTCCATTATTCATTTTTTATCACTTGCCGCAATTTAGCAGAATATCCCTAAAGTTGAGCAGGAAAAAATAAATTTTTTGTTTGAAAATCACAGTTAGACAAATGTTCACAGACAACGTAATGTCATTGAAAAGCTTTTAACAAATAATCGTAATAACAATTACGAACGTGTGGAAAGGAGAGAACACGTTATTATCAAGGGATATGGAAAATAAAATAATATGCGGTTTGCGTGTGCAGTACGATAATAAAATGCATTAACATTTTTATGGTTGAAATTTTTATGGGTTAAAGAAATATTGCAATCAATTGTTGCTCAGATTTGTTCGAGTTATCAAAATGTCAATAAATCGTTTAAATATTTTTTTTTGCAATTTTATATTATTTACGATAATTTTAAATTTTTATGTAAATTCTGCGACTGGATCACTAGTGGACGCTCTAACTGGTACACTAAAAACAATATTTCGCGATGTTTATAAAGCTCAAAATATGAGCCTACGTATCATGGCGAACGTTAGGAATCGTAGCAATCAACGCATTACCAATGAAATTCTCGACGAATTATTGAACTATAATACTCAAGCTCAAGTACCGGTTGCCATTAGCGAATACAGTAGCGTAAAATTAGAGCATTATTTTCATGCCATAATTATGTTCGCTGAAAGCCTGAAACAAGTGCGGTAAGTGTTGATCAGCTAATCGATGTTAAACTCTTTTTTTTATAATAATTGAGTAATTGAAAATTTTTAGGTACTCTCTGGCCACCATAATAGCCACACCAGAGATTCAAGGCAGCTCATTAAAATATCTGATAGTTTATTATTCCAATAAGCGTTGGATAGAGAGGCAATTTGAAATGCATAAAATGTTTCAACATTTTTTTGATTCGTACATAGTCGACGTTCATATAATAATGCATGTCGCAAACTATTCGTTCTTGTACACATATTATCCGTACAATCGGAAATTTTGCGCTCACACCAAACCGCTTTTAATGCAAAAATTTAAAAAATTACCCAAAAAACTTTCCTATACTTCTATGTATGCTTCGAAAGTTTACAATTTGTATCAGTGCCCCATAAAAGTGATTCTGTACCATATACCGCCATTTATGAGTCTAAAAGAGTCCCTAAATAATACCGTAAACTTGGACAACGGATATGATGGTATGATTTTAAATGATCTCGCCAGCTTAATGAACTTCTCAGTTAAAATGGTGCCCAACGAACCAATAAATTTTATTGCTGGCCACATTTATGCCAATAATACAGCAACAGGAATTTTCAAAATGGTACGTGAAACATAGTGTACTTCTTTCGTCGTCACAGTTCTTTTGATTCTTAGTACTTAGTACTTGGTAAAAAAACAAGAAAAAAGAGACGCTGCCTACAATTTCAGAAATTAATACCGAACGGAAGTTAATGCAAATTGGAAAAGTTTTGATCTAAAAACAAACTAGAATGTGATAGTAATTACGTCCCTTTGCATCACTTTGCTTAATATGGGCTTTCGTCTGTCTTCGTCACATAATATTAAAAAGAAATTAAAATATTAATAGCCAGGCAAGTCCGGCTGTTCAATATCCTAAACCATTTCGCTTAATTCACTACATGACCGACCTTTGTTATGGAATAACGAATCAATGCTGTGTAAAGGATTACCTTTCGTAACAAGCTCTATGCCGAGCGGGGGGGTAACGCCATGAAATGGAAACCAATGTTGTCCAAACTTACTAAAGTTAAGTTTCTTGTCCAAAAACTTATTAAATACGCACAGATCTTCTCAATGCGTCATACTTTATATTAAAGCATGCACATGTTCATAGTGCGTAATCTTACACATGCATAGTGCACAAGTTGCAGTAAATGTGTTCGTTATCTCTTACGCTCTTTTACAACATTTGTTTATATTCGATGTCATCAAGTAGTACTTAATAATTGTGTTGCACAAATGTTGCTAATGAAATTTTCCATCATAAATATGTACAAAATATTTTGCGTCTTCATACACATTTGCTTACTAGGAAATGCACTCTGAAAGCAAAAACCTTATGAAAAATAATCAATTTCTGTCGAATGTTGTGTTGAAATAGATAAAAAGATAGCCGAAAAATATGCTACATCACGTGACTTTTCCATTTAAGTTTTCGCAAATGGATTATTGTATCGAATGCTGAGAATTCATGAAGGGCCGAAAAATATGCTACAATCCCGTGAGTTTTCCATTTAAGTTTTTGCAAATGGATTATTGTATCGAATGTTGAGAATTCATGGAGGGCCGAAAAATATGCTACAATCCCGTGAGTTTTCCATTTAAGTTTTTGCAAATGGATTATTGTATCGAATGTTGAGAATTCATGGAGGGCCGAAAAATATGCTACAATCACGTGAGTTTTCCATTTAAGTTTTTGCAAATGGATTATTGTATCGAATGCTGAGAATTCATGAAGGGCCGAAAAATATGCTACAATTACGCCGCTTTTTTATTTAAGCTTAAGAAAATATTATTATTACCGGATGTTAAGAGTTCGAGGATGAAGAGCTCGAAATAGAAAACGGTACCCCCCCTTGCGTTTCCGTAATTTCCTTCTCCGGA
Source organism: Glossina austeni (assembly GCA_000688735.1). NCBI lineage: Eukaryota > Metazoa > Arthropoda > Insecta > Diptera > Glossinidae > Glossina > Glossina austeni. The sequence goes on along the minus strand of KK502418.1, from coordinate 244,461 downwards.
GAATGTATTCGTGAATTTTATTAAATGAAATTAATTTAAATCAATTTTGTTATTATTTTTTTTTAACTCTAAAACAAAATTGCATAATAAATTTATTGTTTCTTCTTCTTTCCTATAGCTAATTGAACGGAAAGCGAATATGACTATCGGCTGGGCTATTTGCCTACCAAAACGTTCAGAATTAACAACCAGTTCGATGCCATACTTTATATTGTCTTATGTAATTTTATTAAAAAATCACGATAAATTTTCATCGTTACGCCTATTTATGAAACCATTTAAAATTTCAACTTGGCTGTTATTCGCATTTGTTTTTGCGATGAAAATTTTAGTGCAGCGTCTTTTCCAATCAACCTTAATCGGCTTGAGAAGAAGTTTTCTCAATCTATTTGTTGTTTTATGGTTGAGTTTAGTATTTTTCTTACGTTCCTCGTATGAAGGATTTTTATTCGAAATTATACATAACTCTCCAAATAGACCGTTGCCGCAAACTATTGATGCAATTATTAAACAAAATTACACCCTATTAACTGATGTGAATTCCGCGCATATATTGGAGTATTTACCGAATCTTAAGAGAATAACTCAAATCGTTTCGACTGCACCGAATCAAGTCTTTAATCAATTCGATATATCAGATGGCAATGTGGGCCTATTGGGTCCATTGCCTATCGTTACATTCTATATGTCACAGCGTATGGAAAATGTAACAAGGTATGCCCTGGTCCGTGAGAATGTATTCACTGCAATGAATTGCGTATATTATCCTCGTTACACTTATCTACAACCGGCGATAGATCGCTTACTAACAAGATTACGACTTCATGGCTTCATTGCTAAATATACGCAAATATTTCAATTTAAAAACGCTCCGCTGAGAACCAATAAATTGTCGCGACGCCATAGAAAACATTTAGGCACCGCTTTAGATATGGATTTTTTAAATGTAATATTTTGCAGCATAATAGCTTTAGAAACCATAGCAATGTTAGTATTTTTGCTCGAATATTTATCGTTACGTGTCAATGCTTTGCATAGAATCTACTCACGTATTATGTAAATTACGACGTTATCCTAAATAAATTGATTTTCTTAATTTTTTTTATTCACACTAACACAGACGTTAAAATGATGATAAATTTGATGTACTTATGCATAAGAGTGTAAATGAAATATCAAAATATATACGATTTTCTTAATAAATATACTCGATCAAGCAAAAAGTATTGCGAGGTTTTTTCTTACACACGACACTGGAGACGCACAAACTCGTTGGCTCGTGTCAATGTTGTCCCGTCATACATAATTAAAATAGAGAATATTTTTATTTTTATTTATTATTTAAATTTTAAAAAACAACAACAACGTAGAGAAGAGCGCGTTACGCTCCTTCCTCGTCGACGAAATACGAGCGACTACCAACTTTCCTCTCCCTTTTGCCTTACAATAGACATCGAATTCAAATCTATTTTGGGCAGCTATGCTGATCTGGAATTTATCTGCTCTAAGGCAGATAGATTGGCGTACGCTTCACTCAATTACATAAAAATTGATAATTGGTTGGAGTTGGAGTTACAATGAGCTTAGTATTAATTGTGGAGCAAGCAAGCATGCAGACAGATCTAGCGAGAGTTTGCACGTTTTTCGAAATTTCTTTATGGAGTCGAAAGTTGTAAACGGTGTCGGTATTTCCTCGAGGTTGTCTCCGTTTTTAATCTATTGCGAGCGAGTATATGTGGGCAGAGCACAACTAGGTTTTAAACCCATCAACTGAAGGATGAGGGGTATGATCATTCGGTCAAAACGTTTGCAGCAACGCCCAGAAGGAAACTTTGGAGATCCCACAAGATATATATATATATATATATTCTTGATCAGCGTCAAATACTGAGTCGAGTTAAGCATGTCCGTCTACCCGTCTACCCGTCTACGTAAAGTTCATTGCAAATATTCTCCAGGACGCAAAAATGAAGCCATCGACTTCAAATAGTGGCAGAAACATTGGAAGCTTGGTATTGGAAATGGGCCAAATCTGCCGAAGGACACGCCTAGAGTACCACGCAAATTGAGAACACTTTTGCTTTTTAAAAGCAATAACGAATTGTTTTTTTTTTTGTTGCTCGTTAGTCATGAACAACAGCAAACAAATCTACAACGACCTGTGCAAAAATGAGAAAACTTGACCCCGCCTACCCACTATATTGGGGTACAAAGTTGTTTTCCGTTTTTTTAGCCTTTTTTTGGGATAACTGTGACGGGTGTAAAAGATTCGGTCACCGGCCCGCTATTATATTCTTACTTGTTGCTCTTCCCGCACTTGAATCTGTAAGATCTAAAATAGGCGAACACGAACACGAACGCAAATTAACTGTTCTTGATGACAAGCGTATTGTTACGATCTTCGAAACTATTAACTTTCAATAGAGTTTCCATAGTATACCGGTATATAGTATGTAGGCGGGTTTAGTCTATATTCAGTCTTCGCCTTTGGTAAATGTATTAAGGATTGGCACTCATTTGTAACCTGTAGCCTGTAGCCGACGGGTAGATAGGAGTGATAGAAGTGAAAATTTCATAATCATCTCATATGATCCCTTCCCGTGCATCCATCCGTTCGAGAGTTAAGGCTCATCGTTGTGTGAGTACAGATGACATTATTCAACTCTAGGACAAAGTTGAAGTTAGCATGCGTTGTCCGAGCTATAGGAGTATGTCCTAAGGCCACATGAATTTGAATCGTGAGTCTTTGTTTTGTCAATCAATCAATAATAATAATTTTTCGCTGTTTTTTTTTTGGGGGGGGGGGAAATGCAAATTTATAGCAATCGGGTTTCATCGGTTGATTTCTTCTTAGTTGCACTTAAGTTTACGGCTTATGTCATACATATGTTCGTTTATTGTTTATTCTTATTCTTAGTCAATATTAAAGAAATACGATCAAAATGATTTAAAATCAATAAATTATTAACTACTCTCTGTAAATATGTATAAATGAATGTGTGTAAAGCTAAGCTTAAATTAAATAAACGATTATTCCGTCAAGTATGTGTATAAAAATATATCGTAAACAAATAAATTCGATAGAATAANAAAAAAAAAAAAAAAAAAAAAAAAAAAACAAAAAACAAGAATAACGAATCCATTCGAAAAAGTTTAAGACAAAGTGAAATTCTCAAACTATCATTCATTCATTATATTGATTGATAGGTGCGGTGCCGTAAATAAAATTATTATTATTATTAATAAAAAAAAAAAAAAATAAAATAAAATAAAATAAAAGAAATATTTTCAAAATCCATATATCGTTGAATTTGCCTTAAGGCAGTGGTTCCCAAACTTTTTGTACCGGCGCCCCCCCTTTTTAAAAAAAAAAATTAATGCGCCCCCTTTTAAAAAAGAAAAAAAAAAAAACGGAAACAATCAGATGCTTCTGTTTGAGAATAACCGGGATGTTGCAAGTGCTTATCTTTCAATTCCACGCCCCACCGGTATTCGGCTCCAAACGCGAAAGCGAGATATTTCGATTCGGAGAAGAGTACGAATTGGATGTTTTAGCATTTGTACACCAAAAATCCGCGGCGAGGATTGTGGATAACGTATACTGCTGATTCATTTTTTTGACACCTATTTGACTTTTGGTTTTTTTGGTTTGTATTTGAAAATAATATTTTGGAAACAGCTACATGCCCCCTCCCCACCCCTTGCAAGGGTATCGCGGACCCTTAGGGGGGCACGCCCCACAGGTTAGAAACCACTGCCTTAAGGCATACATACATACATACATATATATACATACATACATACATACATACATACATACATGGAACATTATTGATGAATGTCTGAATTGATCACAATCCGATTATCGATAGATAACACATGACATCTATAGACCTTGAGGCCATAAATAAGTCCGCAGATTCAGGTTTCACTTTAATTGCTAAGAAAGTGTTCTAGCTAGAAAGTGTTCGTCTATTTGGAATGTTTTGATTATTTCTCGAGTTCTTCTCGTGTCCTTAAACTAAGTCATCTTATTTAATAACAATAATAATAATAATAATAATAATAATAATAATAATAATAATAATAATAATAATAATAATACGTATTATTGTCTAGAAACCAAATAATTCTCATATAAAAAAATTGAAATCGGTAAAAATAAAGCCTTAGTGCGTTTAGTCTTTTAAAAGTTTCGATTTGGTTTGCAATTTTGTATTTATGTTGTTATTGATATTATCTGGTGTGTCGTTGATGCTCTGACCGTAAAATAGGTTTTTCTTCTGATGCAAGACGCTCGCATTGACGTACACTGGCGTGGGTCGAATTGTTTGACCCACTGTTTGGGCAGGAATTGAGGGCTGCTCGATCTGTTCGATTTCCATTTGTAGCTGTCTCGGTTCCTGTTGCTGTTTTCGACTGCATGATAATGTTGCCTTCGGACTTTTCCTTTCCCTTTCGTTCTCGTTCTCGTTCTCGTTTTCCACTTCCACTTCCACTTCCTCCTCCATTTCCTCCTCCTCCTCCTCCTCCTCCTCCTCCTCTTCTTCCTCTTCCAAAATTATATCTCCGCCCACTAGAGTTATGCGATTTGATTCTTTGCTTTTGTTGTTGCGATTTGTTGTAATCAAATTCTTCGGTATCGCCATTAAGTGGGCTACGTTGCTGTTGTTCTTGACGCTGTTGATCTGCAATATTGTCTCCTCTAACGATCGATCGTTCGCTTTTAATTCTAAATTCGTCTCGGTAGATATCGGTGTCGTTTCTATTATTGCACCGTTTATAGTGACATTCGTCGGTATATTGTTGTTGCAAGTCTGCAATTCCATGGCTATTGCCGATGGCGGCGACATTTGGACGGAACTGCTGAAGCTGGTATTTTGTTGCTCGGTTGCCGACATTTGAGATACCAAAGTGCGACTGTGATTGTGGCTCAATCCGGTATCTTTCCATTTCTCTAAAACGAATGTCAGTGACTTAGTACTTTTGCTCCACCCAACCCCTTAAAACACCTACCTGCGACACTGCTGCCGACCGCGTCGGCACCGTTACCTCCCAAGCCTCCTCCCTTACCAAAATTCAATAAACGTCCCGGCTGACACATAATAACCGTTTTGTAAGCCTTCCGATATTGTTTATTCATTATTACGTATATGATCGGATTTAAACAGGCCGATAAATATAGCATAATGTAGCTCATTATATGTAGACTCGGATGTTCGACATCTTGATCAGCTACCTTGGCTATCGTAATAGGTAGATAGCATATAACAAAACTTAAAAATATCGCTAACACCATTTTAGTGATGCGCCATTCGTTACGTTTCGCCCGCACCTCACGTTGATCTTTGATGCGTGAAGTTTGCTTTTGGACCGATTCTTGTTTAACGTCTGTCGAGAAACTACTCGAATCGGCCGATGAAACCCGACTCTGACCATTAATCATATCGGCATTGCTTGACGCTGTCGGCGGTACAATTACCCGCAAATTATTTGGTATCGAATTTTGTTTATTCGCATGACGCTTCAGCCGTTGCTCGGACTTATGAACAACCCAAAAGATCTTCGTATAGCAAGCGATAATTATCAGGCATGGTATCACGAAGGCCGTTATGAATAACGTAGTCTTACTGCTACGCCCATAATCGTCGCTCATAATCGAACACGTGCCCAATTTAGGATCGTAATCAAAAGTGCCCCAAGCACCCACTAAAGTCGGCAATTGCATACCGTACGAGAAGACCCAACAAAATATAATCATCGCTGCAATCCAATGCCTTTTGTAAATTCTACCATACGAGCTGTGATGAGCAATCATAACGTATCTGAAAAATCCATACAATCATATATATATATATATATATATATTTACTAATAGGCTTTAAGTGTTAGCAGTTGTCATCTTTCGATATTGAACGATGGACGATCGTCATTATAAAATCGTCTATGAAAATGACAAAAAAAAAAAAAAAAAAAAAGTGTAACGCTTCTAATGTTAATTATCTAACAAATNCTTTAAGTGTTAGCAGTTGTCATCTTTCGATATTTCTAACATATACATATACATAAAAAGGAAATAAAAAAAAATGACAAAAAAAAAAAAAAAAAAATAGTGTAACGCTTCTAATGTTAATTATCTAACAAATGTAACCGGATGTCGACTTACGCTGCTGTTATTAAAGAGACTATCTTCGCATGAAGCATGAAGCATGAAGCACGAAGCATGAAGCATGAAGCATGAAGCATGAAGCATTAAGCATTAAGCATGAAGCACGAAGCATGAAGCATGAAGCATTAAGCATTAAGCATTAAGCACGAAGCACGAAGCACGAAGCACGAAGCATGAAGCATGAAGCATGAAGCATTAAGCATAAAGAGAAAGACTCTTATAATATATGTTAAGCAAAAAAACGGAAGAAAGATCGACGATGATGATCATGATGATCATGATGATGATGATGATGAATGCGAGTGAGAGCTTTAGCTTTAGCGCAGACAGAAGTCAAGAAAGAAGAGAATTTTCACTTTTATTACCTGTTAATTGTGATCATAGCAATGCAAAGCAGAGATACTCCGATGTTCCCGTATTGTATAAATGGTATCATTTTGCAAAGGAATTCACGTGGCGTCCAAGTGCCTTGTATGAAGCGATACGCACTGAATGGCAAAACTAAAGCACAAAATAATAAATCCGCGATACACAAACTGATGCCAGCGATAGGATAGATAGATAGGAGGAGGAGGAGGAGGAGGAGGAGGAGAAGAAGTAATGAAAAAAATAAAACAAAAAAAAAGAAAAGAAAACAACAAGCAATGAAAAAAGAAAAGCAGTAACTAAGAGAAAAGAAATTCACCTCATTATGAAGGCAGCCGCGACATTGCGCACCTTTGGACATTTAATTAAGGCGGCCACTGTTAGAAAATTACCCAGAATACCGACAATCATGATCATTATGGTCATGACGGCGGCAAACGTTAACATCGATGTTGAAAATCTATTGAAAAAAAAAAAAAAAGAAAAAAAAAAGAAAAGAAAAGAAGAACAAGAAATCATCAGGCATACGGTAATTAGAGTAGATTTGATTTAAGGGAATTTCATGAACTGTCATAACAACTGCTTACCACCAGATAACCTTTCTGCCATCGATAGAACAAAATTGCATGCAATTTTTTTCGAGAATGCAATAGCAATAGTAATAGCAATAGCAATAGCAATAGCAATAGCAATAGCAACAGCAATAGCATAGTTATGGCTAAACTACTAAGCGCTTCTCAATTCAATTCGATTCGAATCTGTTCAAGTTTACACGACTCATCCATAAACTAACTCATCATGAAATTTTTATATATATATTTTTTTTTTTTTTAATTTTTTTTTTTAAAAATTTTTTTTTTTATTTAAGCGAATGCTAAAATTAATGCATGCTAAGTGCATTCAGATAAGTGCAGACTATATCACTGAAATAATCCGACTCTTTGTTCAATGTTTTTACGATCTCACAGCCTTTCTGTTATCTATCTAAGATGAGGTCATTAATGTCATTCTATATGTTCATCCAGTTCATCCGTATAGTGCTTCTTGCGCTATGTGCATGCAATTGCATTGCATTGCATTGCATTGCATTGCGAGTCTTATCTAAAATGTTGCGTAGCTTTTTTTCTATCTTAATGTGAAATGTTCATCAGATGCAACAAAAACAACAACTCACCCATTTTCGGCTTCCATATCCTTCATGGTTGGGGGTGTAGCGTCCATTCTATGTTGATAACTAAAATAAAATACAAAAAAATACAACACAAGTTTATGAAAAAATATTATATATAAATGTGCATTAATTGCTTAATATGGATGATGGATCCTCGTTGCAGTTTCCTGCTGCATCTTAATGCAAACACACTTCTTCAAACGCTATGTGTGTAAAATTTTCATTTCATCTCATAAGAGAATTTTATCCTCATTACACTCATTACATCTTGATCCCTGATCTGATCGTCAAGACTTTATTTATGATGTAAGCAAAGGTTATGTCGGCGATCTAGATCGAATCGGGCAAAGTCGTTTTTCAAATACCCTACTTCGCTTTTGCTTAATACAATCGTAAAATATTCAAAAAAGTTGAGCATTTTCTTGAAAATTTTCTTAGATATGAAGAGATCCGAAACAAGTCCCCGCACATAGGTTAAACTGGTCATAACTGTATTTCGAAAAGTAAAATCACTATTTTGTCATAATTTCCACTTTAAAATAATCAAAAATTAATTTATGTTTTGTAAGAAAGCTTGTCGAGGCTTGGAGAGGAGATTAAAAAAAAATAAAAAAAAAAAATTCTCATATTCAAAGTTTCCATATTCTTGTACCGATATCGGCCGAAAGATACTAAAAATAATTGCAGCAGCATGAGAAACTTTATATGACGAGATATAGAATGTGATGGCATGTGACTGCTAAGAGAAGTTCGCATCTTTTAAGATACCGATGGCTGTAATAATTAATTAATTCTTTATTTTATTACATTAATTATCGCATTTTGTAATTAATAAATTAATTACACGCTTTATCAACTCTCCTGTAGAGTGTATTCATTTTTCGCAGAGGTATATAACATCCAGAGAGACATCCAGAGTAGACTCGTTTTTTACTGCACACACACATTCACAATCACATTCAGAATCATTTTTTTGCATCGCCCACTATTTGTCTGTCTGTCTGTCTGATGTATATTTTGTATATTTTTATGTTCAAGCGACATATTTCAAATTTTGAGAAATTTAGACGAAATTACGCCTCCGGAAACCTTTATAACGCATTATTTCCAAGATGTCAGTCGTTCCGTTGAAAAAATTCCCTACTTTTCAAAGATCGCGGAGTGCTAGCACTTTGATGAAAATTTGTCCATGAAAAAATAAAAGAAGAAGAAAAACAAGTAAGAAAATTAAAATCGGTCGCGACCGAATCTTTTATACGCATCACCGTTTAACCGAAAAAAACCACAAAACAAGTAAAAGAACAAAATTCTCATTCTCTATAATATGAAGCGGGCGCAGTTGATTTCTCCCATATATTTAAAGTAAAAGTGTTCGTCGTAGAGGCATGTGGGTGTTGTAGGCGTGTCCTTTCAAAAGTTTGGCTCAATTCCAAATTCTTTTCCACATTTTTAGGCGATAAATTTCTTATCGCTAATGGGAGAATGTTTACCACAGACAGACAGATGGACAGACGAACAGGCGGACATGTTTAGGTGCATTCAAGGCTTGTAACTGGCCTTACGGGGTTTTTGAAGCTTGCTTCTGCGCTTTATCAAGGTATTGAAGGAACAATTAAAGTTTAATACACAATAATATTGGGTAGGCGTGGTCAATTTTTTCTATTTTTATGCACAGCATCGCGAACTGAGAGTTTCTTTGACCATTAATCTAATAAATGGCAACAAAAAATTAATTTTTAATTTTTTATCTTTGATAAGAAAATATCTTCAGTTTACCTTTTCAAAGCCCCTTTGCCGATCCCATATAAGAACTCTGACCCGTTTACATGGAGAATATAATTTTATTTATTTTAAGTCACAGATCAATGCAGAAAATTACAATAGCTATAGAAAAAGTGCCAGCAGCCAGCAGGTGGAGTAACATACGTCTAATTGGACCGAAAGGATACTCAAATAATCGCTTTGTCCTCCATAACTAACAATAAACAATAAGTATTTTCCGCATTCGGGTAAAAAAAGTTTCTACGAGACATAAAAAAAATAACAAACGCTATGATATTCGCATTCAGAGTCGATAAATTAATTATATATTATATAGAACTCAGCCCGAGAGGTACATGTATGCGGTATTAATCTAAATCTATAAAGGGGGTGAACCACCAAAACCGAAATGTGAACAAAGCTTGTTATACGGTTGAGAAGAGGTTCAAGTCTGAACTGGACGAACTGGACGGTCGGAAATAAATTCAATCGATCAGTCGGTCAGTTGATGCGACTGGACTTACCTTAGCTAAGTTAGGCGGGTAAGTTGTGTCCCGTTTGGGAACAGGTTTAAATTGAAGCTATTTTTCCGTTCGCCGGAGTTCGCACAGTGTCCTGTGACAATTTTATGCATTTAAAAATATGTTTAACTTCACTTTGACAGAACAAAAGAAGCAGTTCTTGCAACAACTCTTTGTTAAAGTAAATATTTTCAATTAAATTAAATTAAATTTTTGTAATTTTTCTTCAAAAAAATTACAATCAATTTTAAGTAAGAGAGAGAAGAAATAATGTTCTGAAGGGCAAGTTCAGCCGTGAGCAGAGCTTAAGTTATGTGCTTTTCCAACGCAAAAGATTTCGGCGAATAGATTTCGTTGCTTCATCATTGACATCATTGTGCTCATCGCATCGCATCTAGAAAGTATGAGTTCTAGATCGTTTAAAACTTTTGTCGGCAATTTGAGACGCGCCTACATTTAATATAGATTTCGCTTTATGATTGGCCTTAAAGTGAAGGTTAAGCCTTCTCATGCTTTATAAGAATCTTTAAAATTTCGTTGACGCTATAAATAATATGTTCTCGATTAATATGAATATTCGTGAAAAACTCGTCTAGAAGAAGCAATTTGATGGCAGAATTTTCTTATCAGACCCCCACAGGCCAGCCCATAGCCATAGCCAGCACATTTGTCAAAAGGATAAATAATTCGTTTTTCTTCCAAATGATTGTCACGCAGTCGTAGTAGTATTAGTAAGAATTTCACTTAACTTATCGTATGTCGTAGTCAACTTAAAGACTGGCAAGATTGGTCCATGGAACTTATTCAAATCACTTTGCATTTTGTGTATCATAAGTAAAAGGCGATCAATTATGTAAATAAGGCGTACTATGTATCCAGGGTTGATATATTTTTAATCAAATTTAATTACGTAATTTGCTTAAAAAAATTACAATCAATTTTAAGTAAGAGAGAGTACGAAAGAGAATATTAAAAATCGAAAGATTGGTCCATGGAACTTGTGCAAATCACTGCATTTTGTGTATCATCAGTAAAAGGCGATCATAATAAGGCGATCATAATAAGGCGATCATAATAAGGCGATCATAATAAGGCGTACTATGTATCCAGGGTTGATATATTTTTAATTAAATTTAATTAGAGAGAGTTAAGAGAGAGTACGAAAGAGAATATTAAAAATCGAAAGATTGGTCCATGGAATTTGTTCAAATCACTGCATTTTGTGTATCATAAGTAAAAGACGATTAATTATGTAAATAAGGCGTACTATGTATCCAGGGTTGATATATAGTTTTTATTGTATGAGAAAGTTTTGCGAAATAATTTTAAATTTCAAAAATATAATTTGATAAGTAGTAATACGATATTACTGTTACGATATATGAGCTCTCTATGCTACTTGATACTTGAAAGCGTAGAACGTAATCTCGGTTTTCTTGTTTATCATCGATAATTGGTTTGCGGGTGAAAGCTTTTCAAATTTCAAATTTCAAATTTTTTTTCTTTTCATTAAAAATTGTTAGCTATTATTACTTTTATTGCTTATTTATTTAATTATTTATTTATTCGGAAAAGATATTCAAATAAATTAAGAAATTTTTGTGCCGCTATATATAATTCTTTTCACTTTGCGCACTCTCTTGCTCTTGTAATTGTTAATTTTTATATTCTATATCATCCTCCTTGTGGTGCAAGGGTGCATTAAGTTTGTGTGGATTTGTATGCAATATTCAAGAGGACTTGAGATGATGGACTTATCTTTTATGATACCGACCGATCGTTTTCTCAATCGATTTAAGCTTGTTTGTCCATCTGTCCGCCTGTCCATCTGTCCGTCTGTCCATCTGTCCGTCTGTGCATCTGTCCGCCTGTCCGTCTGTCCATCTGTCCGTCTGTCCATCTGTCCGTCTGTCCATCGGTCCGTGTGTTCATCTTGTTTTCCTTATTTTCGAGATATTTTAATGAAACTCAATACACCGACAGATTTTGGCCTAAAGACGAACGTGAACGTTGAAAGTGTTTCGGATCGGATCACTTGTTCGATCTCCCTTATTATATAATAATATCACATTTTAATAACTCGTTACATGAACAGCTGCATTGTGTGTATGGGCATTTAAAAGTGCATTTTTTCTAGTGTCGGAAGTTAATTCCTCTAACTAAATGTACCTTAATGTTCCGTAAATGTGATCCGTTATTGGCGTAATAAAGGAGATTTGTTGAAGACTTTAGAAAAGATTTTTCAATTCACCTTAAAGTTGCACTTGAGTTTTGAATTTATTGGCAAGTGTTATAAAAAAAATTTTTTTTTTTTTTTGGTTTTTTTTTTCTAATAATCAATAAAATGAAAGTTTATGAAATTATTTACTATGAATTTTGTGATATTTTTACTGTTTTTTTTTTTTTTTTTTTTTTTTTTTTTTTTTTTTTTTTTTTTTTTTTTTTAAAAATGTTTTTTTTTTTTTTTTTTTTTTTTTTTTTTTTTTTTTTTTTTTTTTTTTATTATAATTTAAGAAATAGTTTTTTCTTTATATTTTTTATTTTTATACATATTTATTTTATACATATATTTATAATGTATATATAAAACAATTTCACTGTCACTTTATTCTTTACCGGTCACCGATCGGGTTAAGAGTGAAGGCATCATCTTCCGAGGAAATGAAACTAAAACAACCATAAATATCTTACTAATAAAATGTAAAAAAAAAAAATTATTGAGTAAATAATACACACTTCATGAATTTTATGCTTTTTGTGTGTATGTATATATATATAACTCGTACATAGATTAGTGAACAAAAATGAATATATATATATATATATATATATATATATATATATATATTTATATATTTATATTTATTTTTATAAAGAAGAAGAATATTGACTTTATTTGTAGCGTAACGGCTTGATTGGTTTGGTTGGGTTAAATTGGTGCGAATACACATTTGGGTTACGTTATATATATACATACATATATATATATATATATATATATATATATACGCATATTTGTGCATACTTCTTATTGAGTAGCTTCTCCTTTTTATTGTAGTTGTTGTTTTTATTTGTTGCTTTTTTTTTTTTTTTTTTTTTTAAATTAGTGTCAATTAAATAATTTAAGAGGGTCAGTTTCGTCGTTTACTTACATATATATATATATGTATATATATATATATATACGTAAATTGCATACACATATATGTGTACATAAATAAAAAGTATTGTTTTTTAGTTACATACATAACACATATCGCACATATTTTTTTTTTTATTTTTTTTTTTTTCTATGTAAACACCCAACGTACATATGCCTGCATGTGTATAGATAACGTTTTAAACAAATGATGATGACAACGATACATTTACAGCTTTTGCTAGGAAATTCTCTCCCTTTAATATTGTATATTTGTGTGTGTGTGTATATATATATATATGTGTGTGTGTGTGTATGTGTTTGTATGTTTGTGTTTGTGTGCGCCTGGCCTATGTTCGTACGTGCGAAGAAGTTGCTTATGATCATATTACGAGGAAATACACGAAAACGTGTCTATGCGATGGGCGTATGTGTGCGAGGAGTCCAGCTTTGTTTTGTTTTGGGTGCAAAGATCAAATTTAAAATTTTATATTAATTCATTTTTCTTTTTTTCCTTTAACAATTTTTCAGTTCATAATATTAATAATTTGACGATTCAGTTATTTAGCCTGTCAGTCAGTCAGTCAGTCAGTCAGTCAGTCAGTCAGTCAGTCAGTTAGTTAGTTTCATTTAATTTTTTAGATAAATGAATAATTATCGCCTAAATACATGACACACGATAATCGATTACCATTAAACACACAAAGTATTCAGGCACCGAGCACTTCGCATCCAACATCATTCTCAAGAGATTAAATTCTATAAAATCATCAATTTTCACGGATGTTATTACAATTTCTGCAAACTTTCGTCTCGATTAAATCAGTTCCGCAAATTCTGCGCATTAGTACAGCAGTAGGTACAGAGCAAAAAATAGTTACAGTTTGACATATCTATAGATGTGGAAAACATTATTACTCCTGTTTTATGCGCAGGAAAGCGCGAGTGTTATTCAGAGGAATAGTGCGCGTAGAGTAATGAAATATTTGAAGTGGAAAAATCATGATGCAGGCAAAGCGACCCCATTGATATTTTCTTTATGCCCATCGAATGAAGGATGAGCTGCATGTTAACTTTGTGAAAACGTTTGCAACGCCCAGAAGGAAGCTTTAGAAAACCCATAAAATACATATATATATATATTCTTGATCAGCATCAAATTCTGAATCGGTTTAAGCATGTCCGTCTGTCCGCCTGTCCGCCTGTCCGTCTGTCCGTCTGTCCTTCTGTCCATCTTTTCGTCTATGTAATGTCCGGAAGCTATCGACCTCAAATTTGAGAGAAACATTGGAGTTCTTGATATTGAAGATAGGCCATATCAGTCGAAGGACACGGCCAGAGTAGCTCGTAAACAGAAAATAGTTCGGCTTTTCAAAACGAATGAAAAATTGTTTTTTTACTCATTACTCATTACACACAGTACACTCTATAGGCAATGCTGTAGTATCTGTACAAAAATGTGAGAAATTTGTCACGCCCACTCACACCTTGCCGTGTGTGAAAGTTTAATTTTTTTTTTGCAATGCCTTTAAAACGCGTAGAATCAAGCTTCGAAAACCCGATAATGTACATAAATTCTTGGCCATTTTCAAATTCGGAATAATGTTTGTACGTCTATCCATCTGGCCGTCTGGCCCAATAGTGGTGGTAAACACTCTCCCGTTCGTAAAAGTAAGTATATCGCTCAAACCGATCAAAGGACACGGGACATACAACAAAAAACTGTGAATACTACTGGATTCCGGGTTTCTTTGCCCATACACCCTATAAAAATTTTCCATTTTTATTCTGAAACCGCGAAGAAAATATCAACCGCGCTCATATAATATTATAGAGTACGAAACTTTAGTTCTTGTCCTTTGTTTGGGTCCACAGTGATGGGTATAAAAAAGGTTCGCTACCGGTCCGAAAGAAGCGCAGAAAAGGAAAGAAAGAAAGAAAGAAAGAAATAAAGAGATGGTGACCGGCAATCTTGTGGATGTGTCCACAATTGTTACGTACTATGCTTATACCGTCCAAAGTAAACTCTATCGCACTGAGACTTGAGTCCGCGAACACTGACTTGGTAATCGCGTTTCTTTCCCACTCAGCTACGGTTGCGGGTATTGCGGGAATATTCACGATCCCCTGTGTCGGAGAGGACCAGTTGAGTGGAGCGCGTTATAAATGAGAAGAAGAACACACAGCTGCCATGAATAGCTAACACGATTGAGAATCGTAATGGGAAGAATGTCCATATAATGGTAGACTTTGTGGTCTGTGGAAGAATGTCCGTTCGATCGCATGTAACGAAAACCATCTGTGGAGTATTGCCAGCATTAAATTGGTGATATCACATTCAAGAAACACAATTCTTTCCCATTAACATTTTCTTCAGGCAATCACATATAAGTTGCCGGAGTAAGGTGTTCGTCCTTATGACGATATTCTGATCGTGGAATCTCTTGTGGAATAGCTTCAAGAGACGGGTTATTGTTGGGTTGTATTGACAGGTTGTCCCTGGGTTTAGATGGGAAAGGTAATTGCTAGCGATCGATACTCAATTACTCCCGTGCTCCCTACTACTCCCTAAGTCCTATAAAGTCCTATAAAAACTTTTCCGTCCGTTTTAAGATCAATGCTTCTTCTTAATGCTTCTTCTTTAATACTTTTTCCGGTTAATCAATTGAACTGATCAGAAACTGCCTATATTCGTGAAAGTTAGAGTTCGATTGTGAGAAATTCGCAACTTTTAACTGATATCGGGTCGCTTCATATAATACTTGCTGTCAGTCATCGCCAGTCATTATTTTTATCTATAAATTTCATCAAATTAAGTCATGGGCGTAGCATAATTTTTCCTATTGCAAGCGGAATTTTTCTTTATGTTGCGTTCCCATTTAAATCCATTATCGTTCAATTTATTTTCATTTATTTATGCGGGAATCAATTTTTTTTGCATATACAAGCACACAATCACACAATCATACTTTCATCGTTTATTGATTTCTATCGAATCTTTAAATTCATTACTGAAAAGATATTAAAAATATACGGGTCATGATGTGCAAGCAAAAAGCTTATGAAATCAATGGGCTGCACATACACAAAATGCGTTCTCGTTGGTAACCGTCGAGTGGAAGGATAATCGCTTATTATGCCGCTTATGCTTTTTGCATCATCCAAAGCTTCCGCTTCGGGACACAAAACATATATCCATCCTTGCATTAAAATTTTGAGACATATATTATCTCTCTCCCTCCCTCCCTCCCTCCCTCTGTCTTTCCACGTATTTATCTGTCTGTCTATCTATCTATCTATCTATCTATCTGTCTACTGTCGGCTACTAGTCGGCCTACATTGGGATTGAAGCCATACCGGAACCGCTTGCGCAATAACTCGAGATGAACTTTTATGGGTTCTTGATCCTCACTATATATCGTCCTATCTTCACCGTCCTCGCCTGTGATTAGAGGGTAGGATGATGGCTTTGCATGTCTTGCAAACGGAGAAGCCAGCAGAAACTGGCTGATTACTCATCTTCCGACTTCTTCCGACTTGGATGATATGTGATTTCAATGAGCTGATCCAAGCTCGCGACCCAATCAATTTATTGAGAGAAATGTTCAACGGACGCGAAATGTCAATGTGAACTGGCGGATATACAGTATAACTCCTTGGGACTTTTTTTTTCCCTTGGGTTTGGTATGTGAACTCATTGTCGTCATTGGTCCTCAATGACTTCGCTTCTACCAAATTATTCGTGTTGTTCATGAAATAAATTGCGGAAAAGTGGCTAAATGTTGGTGTCTAGTCGGTAGACTAGAATTTTTACAAAAGGCAATCAATCACTTAAATGAAATGATTTTCTAATCAAAACGCCAAGAACGCTTTGTTTATTCCGTCAAGTCTTTTCGAAAAAAATAAAAATAATTTTCAAACTTTGTGTTGCTTAATTTTGCCAGAAGACGAAAAAAAAAAAAAAAGAAATCGTTGAACATGGAACCGTCAAATTTACATTTGACCGATTCTTCCAAATTGAAGAAATATTTTAGAAACATAAGAAGAGACTATCGAGAAACTAACGAAGATGTCCTAAGCATTTTGCCTGCCCATACATCCCCTGTAAATGCTCTCTGCATTGAGGATATTAATGGTAAATTGTTGAAGAAAGACGTGCGTCCTCTTGCAAAGGGGACTGACTACGTACGTAGTCAAACGCAATTTTTGTCTTTTTTTTTTTGTTCCTGCTGTCTCTAGCATCTACCCAGCAAACCATATCCTGGCCAAACGATATACGGTTCATCTGTCCATGCATCTGTCTGCTCTTCTCTGTCTTTTCGTCGGCTTGGTGCTCGTTAATCTGCTCGATGCTCTCCTCGTCCGTCCATTGGTCCATCTCTTTGTCTGTTTGTCTGTTTGTCTTTTTGTCTGTTTATTCTGTTTGTTTATCTTTGCAAAAGCCCCTAGTTGGAAAAATTGATGGTCAATTATTAAGTTTTCAAGCAATCGCAAGTCGTCGCCAATCATAAGCACTACGAAGGCCGAATGGACTATTGAGCTAAGAAACTATAAGCGTTAATTTATTAATACAAGTAATCGCCGAAGAATACGGTTAAATGATTTCGTGCGTGTTCTTTGAAAGTCGTGTTGTTCTGCGGCTAATTCCATAATTAGAGGAAATTGTCTTAAAATTTATTGATTGATTTGAGATAAGTTGAGTAGTTGAGTGTTCTTTTTTATTTACTTTCTTTTTTTTGAGAAGCTTATAAAGAATTAACCGGATGTAGTTTACCGATAAAGACTCCTTGTACAGTGACTCGCTTTTCATTATCAATACCCAATGTAGCAGTCTATTCCAACCAGAATAACCAGACTCCTTTCTTTTATTTAATTGAATGAATCCTAATCAGCGTCTTCAACGTTTCATAACTAAAACTCTCTATCTATCTTCAATATGCTATTCAGTTATATTCGTTTACATTCCAATATAATCGAGTTGGTCTTCTTTTTATGGTCGTGCTGCGTCTCGTCTCTACTAAACATACATACATACATTCACATGTGATGTACGTATGTATGTAGCTAGAAAATGTGGTAAGAATATTGACTTGTTTTCAAATATATTTTCATGTCGTAAAAATAAAATCTTTCTTGCAGATTGCAGATCAGATCTACATCATATATATATATATATATATATATATGTAACAGAATTCAAGTGAACATTTGAGAATCAGACGAAATTTAATCCAATCCAATTGATATCGATATTGAATGTATGGATGTCTCCCGATTAAAAAAATTAACTCATTTTCATTATGTTCGAAGAATGATTTTCAGTCAGTTTCTCTTTTCTCAAGGTCAAGACTTTCCAATATTAAAATTTAAGAGAATTGCAGAGATAAGAAAATAGAGAGAAGAGAGAGAGAGTTAGTGATAGAGAGATGCAGATATACTTATATAGAGGTAGAGGTATAGTGATAGAGCTACCGAGAGGGAGAAAGGGACAGAGGGAGGGAGCGGATAACAGGATCTATTTATTACATTAGGTCGCCAAGGATGGAATTTGTATAAAAAAACAAAAAAAAGAAGGCAAACTGGACTGATGATCCCTTACAAGAATGTAAGAATTTATGCGTCCATATTGTCTACACACTTTTTCCGATGGTATAAAACCCTGGCGGACGAGAGTCGGCGAATTGCTGAAGCGTCTGCGTTTTACTGATTTATCCGAATTGAAATTTTTTCCTATCAAGGAATTGTGCGAATTACGAAGGAAATGATAGATCTGGTGAGTATGGTTGCAGATGGATGATGAAGAAGCTTCAAGCACAATTCCTGTAGTTTTGCTACAGGGCTGTAGTGGGAGCAGTGTGTGTCCTCTGGCGTTATCTTACAACAAGATAGTAGACCCAATCTCCTCACCAATTTGGGCTGTTTTTCTTTAGCACCTTTGCAGCGTCATCTTGTCTGTGTTGGATTGCAATATATTTCGTTGAGGCCCGGTCTCATGAAATCGTAATGAACCACACCTACGCTAGACCATCCAACACTGATAATCAGCTTCTTTTGATGAATAGTACGCTTCGGCGTATGTTTTAGTGATTCATCCTTGCTTAACCACTGCGCCGAACTGCGTTGGAGATCGTCATAGTGAATCCAAGCTTCCAAACGCTTTCGTTTCTGCTCTTCGCTCAGTTCACGGGGAACTAACTCACTTATCTAACTTTCTCCTATTGGCCGATTTGAGCTAAATGATAATTCCAAAGCACTTCGAAATGGATCAGACTCAACGTCATTACTGCCAATTGATTTTGGGCGACCTGAGTCGACCATTTGTGAGGTCAAAATTGTTAATGCGAATACTTGGTGATTGTCTGCTGTGCTAGTTACACTAGAACCAAATACAAATAATTATGTTTCGCGCGATCTTCGATGCCATAGTTGCGCGTAAGAAATCATTCTTAATGGCAATACGATTTTCCGACCGTCCGACCATTGTCAAAATAAAATTCGTTCCTTAAAAAAGTTAATGATATCTTCTAGAGCTTGGAATTATTTATTTCTACGGGCAACATCTCACCTTAACACAAACACACACTCGAGCATACTTATGAAATTGTTAGTAGCTATTGAGATATGGGTGAACAATTTATGGTATAATGATAATTGAGTTTATCTGCTCGCATATATCATAGGGATAGGGGATCGGGATAGGATTTGAACTTGGCTCACATATGTGTGCGATAGCATCAATCGAAATGTCTGGCAAGTATGACTTGATTGTTTGATTGAATGATTTTTTTATCGATTTTACAGATCGAGAGTAAAAATTTCACACATTCAATTAAATGGATGGATGTCGATCTTTCGCGATTCGCGTTTCGTATTCCATTCGTATTAGTAAAGCAAAGATATCCAGCGGAAAAGAAAAAATACAATTTAATTTTATTTACTTCTTCGACAAGTTTTCTAAGGTTACTAAAGGCTACTAAGGCTATTTATGCCCTACACCACTTGTGGTACAGGGTATAGTAAGTGTAAGTGTGGACGTATGTAACATGCAGAAGGGCTTAAGATAGACCCACCTTTTATTTTGTTATACCGATCGATTCAAAATCATTTTCTGATCTCTCCATTCGTCTTTCCTTCCGTCCGTCCGTCCGTCTAACGTCAATCAATGTAATTTTGTGTTCAAGCTATAGGTTGCACTCCTTGATATTTTGATGAAATTTGATATAGTGACGTGTTTTAACTCAAAGACGGACGCCATTGAAAATGGCTCGGATCGGTCCACTTTCTCGACCAACTCCCCATATAACGCAGAAGAATGTATGAAATAGACAGACAGACGGACATGCTTATATCGATACAGAATTTAATCGATTCGCTTACCGCTCATCTTACGATGATGATGGGTGGGTACAATCGGATAATCATTCACGAATACACTCTTACAATGTAAATAAATCGAATGGGAGAATGTCTCCTGACTACGCGTTTAAGTTTTCTTAACCTGCTGTTAGAAGCGAAGCAATTTCGTTTTATTAATCACAAAATTGCCCAGTTACTTGGATCTTCAAGTGAATCACAAGCATATGAAAATAATTTTTCAACAAAAAAAAATAAATTGCTGCTGCCATGCAGATCATCGCTAAGATAGGAGGGAGAGTTTTTTTTTTTTTCTTTTTTCTTTTTCTCACTTTTAAGCAACCCCCCGCTATCATATAATCGCTAATTTATTTTATTTTTTTTAAAGCAGCAGAGTTTCCTAACATTTTCATCTCGCATCGCAAAGAAGAAGAAACTTTAATAATATGACGGATAATAGAAAATATTCGCGCAAATGCAATTTGAAATTGGAGTGAAAACGGATTTGAAAGGCAAACCACATTTAGGAAATTCTGACTTTCATGCGTATGAACCTTTCTAGATGAGTTCACACAGCGCCTGTTTACATATAGATTTAAATTTAATTACGTTTTTACGTAAATTGCCTATAAAATTGTTTTAATCAACCATGAGACCGAAGAGGCAGACAAAAGTCTACTCATGTATGTATTTATGCGTGTGTGTGTGCGTGCGTGCGTGCATGCGTTTATGTACGTGCATATGTGGCTGTGATAAACGCGCTTGCCTTTCTTATCACTTGCAGATAGAATTGCGTATTCCATATATATATATATATATATATATATATATATATATATATATATATAAATGTGTAAAAAAAAAAAAAGAAAGAGAGCGGAGTAGGAAGGTAATCATTTTGCGTTTACTCAAGTGTTATAAGGCTCTCTCGCATTTTCATTTTCATTGCTTTCACTTTACTGGGCAAACGTCCATTAGGTTCTTCATTGTATTTGCTTGATAAACGGGACAAGAAGAAGCGCTAAGAAATTCCGATAGAAATCGAGAAATTGCATGCTTTATCTGAACCGTTCAAAAATATTATTATATTAAGTGCTTGCAAAAGTTTTGATCAGTGACTTTTACAGATAAAAAATGATAAAGAAATGAGAAAAACCAGTGCACATAACCACCACCGAATTCAATAGTTTTGCTCTTCCTCTTCATAAAATAACAGTTTTTCATTTAATATTATTATTATTATTATTATTCTTAGTTAGAGCATGCTCGAAATTCTTCTTCTTCTTCCAAACTCATTACTATTGTTGTTTATTTGCAGAAAGCTGCTGCCGAGGGCCATCTAACACGTTCAGAGGCCTATGGTGATGTTGCTCCAGCATAGGCCGATTATCGATTTTGGGTTCAATGCTTTAAAAATGGCGATACGAATTGCCTGAAATTGCCTGACATTTTTAAGTCTAAACTTGAAAAAAAAAAAAATTAATTTGAACCGAGCAAAGCCGACCAATGAAAAACTCTACACAACTCTGCATAAGATAACAGTTAAGCAATTTTCGTCGTAACGTTAGAAAAATCATTAGCAAAATTCTCGTCACCATCAAAATGCTTAGCTTTCAGAACAAACCTTATTTGGAACCTGAATTGATCGGATCGCAACTTCTTAAAGTTTTTTCTGTTTTGTTGTCAAAACCTTGTTTTTCGTATTCTACTCATTTTTATCAAAAAGTGCCGAAGCTTCGATATTGTCATCATAACAAGGGTTTATTTTCAACGAGTCTACTTTACATGGCCCAAGGACATCGTAATAGATTTATATGCCGATCTTCAAGTGAATCACAAGTATATGAAAATAATTTTTCAACAAAAAAAAATAAATTGCTGCTGCCATGCAGATCATCGCTAAGATAGGAGGGAGACTTTTTTTTTTTTTTCTTTTTTCGTTTTTCTTTTTTCTTTTTCTTTTTCTCTCTCGGTATTCTGAACCTAATTTCCATCATAATAATCGGAAAACGCGATCATAAGAGGAGAACCTTACCTCTACTCGACTCTCAACTCGACGTTAGTTTCCATCATAATACTCGGAAAATTCGATCTTATTATCATTTTTAGGTATATTTTTGATAAGAGGAGACCCTTACTCTACTCTACTCTACTCTACTCTACTCTACTCTCTACTCGATGCTTTTCTCTCTCTCTACCATTTTTCATCGAATTTTGTGGAGAAACATTAAGAATATGAAGACTTTTTTCAAGTGACACATTATAGGGGGCGTGGATGTAGAAATAGTGGAATCAAATCCAGTATCATTCGTTCTTGAGGAAAGCAAAACACGTCACACGTCTATAAATCGAACACACAAATACACGAATAGACACTAAATGGATTCAAGAAACCAATCATTCGAAAAAAACGATAAATCGCATAAGTCTGTCTTCAGTCCTTCTGGACATTGTTACACGTTGTGTTAAAAAAACAGAAAAATTTAAGTAAAATGAAAACAAAATTATTGCAAACAACGACTGGAGGTAAAAAGTGTTTAAAATTTGATACAACGCAGCAAGTCGCGCATGTAATTTTATGAAAAGTAAAACAAAAACAAAAAAAAAAAAAAAGAAAGAAAATTGTGCGTGAAAATTCGAATCGAATTAATGGAATATTAATTAATTAATTAAAAAAAAAATTAATAATAAGTTAATAAAAACATAGAACAGCAGATCAGCTTTCCAAAGGCTCTTCCGTCAGCTCTTAAGTTTTCAATTTGAATTTAAATTTCAAATGGTCTCGAAAACGGTCCGGCTACATACTGTCGGCATCGATGATTTCGATCTGGATTTATACAAAAGCGAATACAAAAAAACATATCGTTTCGCATGTCTATCGCGTATCCTTACCACACTGTGCTAATTATGGTCTTATTTAGCTTTTAGTCTAAACACATCCACGTATTCGCTAAAAACCTGCATCGAACCTGGGCCTGCGTACGGTCCAGAACGAAAGAAAAAGATTTACCGTATTTTTCGGACTATAGGGCGGACTTCAGAAGAGAAATATATTTTAATGTTATTTCGAAATCTAAATTTTGATTTTTTGTTAACATAACCCGTACTAGCATTCATTCAGTAAGAGTGTACGTAAATCATCGGTGATACCCCCCTCGTGTCTTAAAATAACTTACGTCACACCTACCTTCAGTGGTTCGGATTGAAAACATTTTTTCATTTTACCTTCCGACCATAAGACGCATCCAAAATGTGAGCCCATTGTTCTATGTAAAAAGTTCTCTTAGCGTCTTATAGTCCGAAAGATACGGTATACGGCATATAAAGGTTGCAATGCCGCCGCCGTTCCGCTAACGCTTATACTACTACCTACACATCGTCCTACTTTACTGGGAGCGATGCCAGGCCTATCGTCATATCGGCGGGCGCATAAGGAACTTGAGTGAAAATAATGTTTCATTTTGGAACGGTTTGCCGGGGCCAACGATCAAAGCCCCTACCAAAGCCCCTATCGTCAAGTGCGGGCGCATAAGGGACTTGAGTGAAAATAATGCTTCACTTTTGAACGGTTTGCCGGGGCCAACATTCAAAGCCCCAACCAAAGCCCCTATCATCAAGTGTGGGCGCATAGGGAACTTGAGTGAAAATAATGCTTCACTTTTGAACGGTTTGCCGGGGCCAACAATCAAAGCCCCAACCAAAGCCCCTATCGTCAAGGGTGGGCGCACAAGGAACTTGAGTGAAAATAATGCTTCACTTTTGAACGGTTTGCTGGGGCCAACGATCAAAGCCCCAACCAAAGCCCCTATCATCAAGTGTGGGCGAATAGGGAACTTGAGTGAAAATAATACTTTACTTTTGAACGGTTTGCTGGGGTCAACGATCAAAACCCCAATCAAAGCCCCTATCGTCAAGTGTGGGCGCATAGGGCACTTGCCTAAACAGCTGAGTGAACACTTTGCCGGGGCCAACAATCAAAGCCCCAATGGCGAAGCATAGGCAAGCTTTACAAATTTTTTAAGTGGTGAATGAAAAACTGAAACTATACGGAATTTGAATGATGACTATGGCCCCTACCTAGCCCAGGGGAGTGATTGTTCTCAATCCGGAAGCCATTCCTTTTTTTTTTTTTTAAATTTTTAATATTTTTGCGAGTTCAATGTTTATGTTTATGTTTATGTTTTAATATCGATTAATATAATGAATTAATTCGGTCGGTACAACAACAATTAACACATCGAGACAGACGAATTCCCAAAAAGATTTGACGCATTTGTGTTTATGAAATTTGCTTGAGGTGAGTATCTAAAGTTCGTTCGTTATTGGGCGCATATGACTTTCTCACTTGTTGTTGTTGTTGTTTTGTGTTTTGTGTTTTGTGTTTTTGTTTCGACGCACAACGAAGAGAGTTTTAAAAGCTGAGATTGAACTCTAATCAGTGTGTGAAATAAGTGTTGTACGCACGCACGCATGCATGCATAATTTGCTTCACTTATTTACTGTGATTTAATTTATTTTGTGCTGTTTGTTGTTTACTTACTTGTATGAATGACGGAATGAATGAATCGTAGTAGAGAGGCTGCGGTGGGCGCACTTTTATTTTTTATTTTTTATTTATTTATTTATTTATTTATTTATTTACTTAGTTTTCTTAACTGCGTGGCTGGCTATAAGCACATTGTAAGGTGTGTGTAAGTGTCTGTCAATGTGTCCGATAATTGGAATTGATTTACTTTATGGACGACTCTTATTATACGATATTCGGTGTATTTCACAGGTAAAATTTTACAAGTAACTAACTGGTCGTGATGTCGATCACGGTAATGACGTTTGATGTTTGAATCATCAGCGCGATTAAGGCAAATGGTGGTATGAGTAAGAAAACAACTTTCTGACAATTTGACAAAACTGATGACTAATCATACTTATGGCAGCAACAACTTTATCGATTCACTTTAAGAAATAATTGTACTTGTAAAAGAGAGAACAACAACAACACTAACAACAATATTTTGCTCACACCTGTAATATTTATTTATCTATTTAATTTTTTTTATTATTATTATTATTATTATTATTATTATTATTCTTTATGAAGTTTATTTTGATTTATTTATTTATTTTTTTTTTGTTTTTTTGTTTTTTTCCGTTTTTCACACACAATGTTATGTACAAGCAACACCTTAAACTTATCTCGACGATCTTGTCTCTCCGCTTTAACTTTGAAAAGTTGATGCTTTTAGCGATGTATTGTTTGTGCGTTATTTTTATATGGTATGTTTTTATTTATTTATTATTTATTTTTTTCATTTCTTTTTTTTTTTTTTATTGTATTGTATTGTTTTTATTATTATTATTTTTTTTAAAACATTATTTCGCTTTCGTGCTTAAAAAGGAACGCAATAGTATTTTAAATGGCAGGGAGAGAGCATTTACGGTTAAATGATTATAAAGCAATTCTTTTAAAAGGTTATTGAAATCATTCGTTCAATCATTTATTCATTCAATCAGTCGATGTATCTTGCAAATCGCCATAAAAGTAATTATAAAGTCTGCACACGATTCTGATTAATAAGAAATAAAATGCACACAACAATAGAAAACGCCGGCTTGATACATCCATGTTCGTTCACATGTGCACTAAAACACGCTTAACAAACTTTTAATTATTATTAATATTTTTCTTCTTTTTTTTTATTTATTTTTTTTATTTAATTTATTATCGCAAAGCGTACTCCACTAAACACGTAAACTTGACCATAAACTCGTAGCTAAAT
>KK502418.1:173556-186997 GCA_000688735.1 Glossina austeni | reverse complement strand
AAAAAAAAAAAAAAAAAAAAAAAAAAAACCCACCTCGCCTCGCCCATTCCGTATAATAGAGCGTCAAAATTGAGTTCTTTTACTTTGTTCGCCTTTTTAGGTCTAACGGTGATGGGTATAAAAGATTCGGTCACGTGCGAACTACCGACGTTAGCTTAGCGAAAAATTTAGACGAAATGGCAGTTAGAAGTGATTTAGAGAAAAATAATAGAAAAAATGTATGAAGTGCAGAAAACCTATGCAAAATGAAATCGGAAAAGAAATTGTACTCGTGTCGCTTGCAATTGGAGATAATAAGATCTTTAAATAAGAATAGTGCGTATTATAGCATTTGGTAATTTTTGGCCCGACTTAACGCTGTTTTATTCAGAATAATGTCGCAAAATCGCTTACCTGTTATACATTTCGATCGTAGTCTTCATGTTCTCTTTATCACTTGATGCAATTTTATGATCACTTGTTGTAGTAGTAGTGCTGGTGGCCGAATTCGTCTTGGATTTGGTGGTTTCCTTAAATTCTGGTTTCTGAAAAGTTGAAAAACAACAACAACAACAACAATAAGCTTTTATTCGATCATCTTTATTGAAAGGATAGGAAGATAAAGGAAAAAACTCCGTGGAGTAATTCGTCCCGAATTGCAACTTAATTTACACGAAATAAATTGCATTTTACACGAGAATATTCTCCAACCTATGAGCACAAATCAAAAGATCTCGTCAAACTGAAATCCATTCGCGATATCTCTCCTGGATGGATTCAATGAAATGCGACGATAAGAAGCGACATCATATACTGGACCGTCGATTTAGAAATAAATTTATCGTTGATGTTTTGTAAATGATTTTAATGAGTCGTTTAAGTATAATTTCGTTTTATTTATGAAATCTGGTCGCAATAATTTATAGAAAAACATCTTTATTGATTTACCTCCAGTGGTAGTGGGCTTTCTTGCAGTGTCTGGAAAAGTTTTGTGGCCTCAGCCGACATCTTGAAGCGAAATGTAAGATTTTGACCCAACATCGATGACGACGAATCGAAACTAGTCGAACTTGAAAGAGTTTTATAATCGTTGACCTTCGCCGAATTATCGGATTTTTGGCGTTTCTCTTCGCCCGTTATCGTTGCTGCGATCGTCGTAGGGTGCTTGTGATTTTTAGTTTCTGATATGGCAGTGGCCTTTTGCAACAAGAGGCGGCAGTCTTCTGAACTTTGCTTAAGTATACTCTCTTCAATATTGTTGTAGTGTTGCAGTGCTCCAGCTGCGCGCAAACAGCGTTTATCTTCGGCGCGTAAAGCGGGTCCGCCGTTTAGACGCTGCTGCGAAGCAAGTATATCACGGCAGTTTAGATTCGATATCGATAATTTATTATTGTCTATATTATAAGTTGAACAACCAATGGGTCTCTGGCTAGTGCATAAATTATGGCGACTTAAACGTGACACTTTCTCAGTATTGCACCGTGTTACGTAATCTTCATTAGATCCGGCCATTAAATGCTTAACATGATCGTCTGTAAGCATTGCACTACGTTCGTTTAACAGAGTTTGACGACTCAACTTAGTTGAGAGCGTTTGATAGTCTTTAGCTAAGCTAGTACCTGCTGCTGCTGCTGCTGCTGCTGCTGCTGCTGCTGTTGTTGTTGTAGCATGATCAGTAATAGCATTA
This sequence comes from Glossina austeni, assembly GCA_000688735.1. Taxonomy (NCBI): domain Eukaryota; kingdom Metazoa; phylum Arthropoda; class Insecta; order Diptera; family Glossinidae; genus Glossina; species Glossina austeni. Next base: position 185,331 of record KK502418.1, on the reverse strand, counting down.
TTTTGCATAAGATGATTGGATTTTAAGCGTTTATGTTCGAGTGACGTTGGTGTTCTATGCTGTTTATATAAAACTTTCGATGTGTAACGCGAAGCAGCAGGCGAAACAGTTGAGGTGGTAGATAAAGCTGCCGTTAAGCCGGGCGGCTTTGTTACGCTGGTATGTTTCGGCAGTGATGTGCTACAAACGGCGGTATTATTAAGTGTTAATGTGGAGCCAATCAAATGCTTCTCCTGAGTTATTTTCTTATTACAAACGCGATCTTGCAGTAATAAGTAAATGGCAGCGACATGATCATAACTGTTTTTCTTTAGGCTCGCTTTAGTCTTTTCTGGCGGTATGCCCGCAAATTCGGACATTACTCGCAAAATATCTTCGTTCGGCTCAATATTTGTCGTTCCATCCATATTGACATTAAATTTCGCAATATTCGATAATTCCAATATTTCTGGACACATCCACCGATGACGTTTGATTTGTTCAATGCTATAACGGCGCGTAGGCTCCAACACTAACATGCGGCGTATTAAATGTTCACATTCTGCAAAAAAAAAAAGAGAAAACAAAAAATAAGAAGGAAATCAAACGAAAAGCTTCAGTTTAGATACTCACCGGAGGACATAAAAAATGGTATACGGAAACGTCCGGATAGCACACGATCACGCAAACTCTGCAATGTGGAACCGTCGAAGGGCAACGCACCGCAAACAAGCACATAGAGAACTACGCCCAATGACTGAAAAGCAACAACAATCAAATATTTTAGATTCCGCTATTTAAATATCTTATACATTACAATGTGTATGTATGTGTGTGTGTGTGTGTGTGCGTGTGTGTGTGTGTGAAACAATTACTGTGATATCACTTTCAACGATTTCGTGTCACGCCACATTATTAGAAACAAGCGAGTTTCTCGAGTCTCACATTCGCGACTAATTACATCGTTTCAAAAGGCTTCCTTTAGAACTGCTTGGGTCTTGGTCTCGCGGCCGACAACATTTAGACAACAGATAATGCTTATGAAAATTTTTTGTTAAAATACTTTACCATCCTTAGCTAGCGATCTCCGATCTGTCTGATCGAAATACGATGAAATATTGAATGGACTTAAACAAGCGATCGGATCGATCACAAATTCTTCCGACCTAATTCATCCGTAAACATATCCGTATTTTTTCCGATCGCATCTTTATTAATTCGTTTTTTTTTTTTCTCTCTCTCCTTTTTATTGACTGAGCATATGACTGAGCAAAAGCTAAGTCTTTTATAACCCCGCCTTCATTAATAAACAACACAGGATATGTGACTTAAGAATGGGAAGCGCTGTAATTTTGCAGAACAAATTTTTTTTTTTATTAACTTAATACACACAAGACAACTGCAAGTTCTAGACTATGGAGGAAATATTATAATTCATTACCTATACGAAGGGTTTTTCTCTCCTCCACAAGGCAGCGCTTCGAAGAGACTACTCGTGTCAAATAAATCCCTGCGAAGCATTTACAGTCCAATATTTTAATCTATAGATTGCTAAACTCCCTAAAACACTAACATCTGTTGGTCTGTATGTCTGTCAAGTTTGTTTCGAAGATATTATTATTTTCTTCCATCACATTTCGATTGCACCCATTCCCAACTTCCAATTCCTCTTTTTCTCTCCCTCTCTCTCTCTCTCTCTCTCTCTCTCTCTCTCTCTCTATCTCTCTCCCCATAACTTCTTAATATTAAGAACGCTTTAGCATGGAAGGAAAAACCATAAAGAAAGAAAAAATAAGAAATTATGTCTGTCCATCTGTGATGTTGGATTATAAGATAAAACAAAGATATATTTCAGGGATATCTGGACATTGTAAAAGTTATCACTAATGAGACTGCAAGAGACTGGCTTTATTATTTCTCTTTAATCTTAAGGGCACATGAATAGTAAACTAGTAAGAAAGTCATATTCGTCAGGAGCCGAATCTCGCATATCCACCGCATATGTTTTTCGCATTCTACTCTCCAAGTTCTTTTATTTGATACCCATGCCGGTGGTATTACTAAGAAAAAGTTGATCGCGTTGCCTACCTACCCTTATTCCTATTAAAATGAACCCATTTTAAGGCAGATCCTCAATTATCCTCAATTAAGGGCTGCACGAAATAGTTGTAAACATAGTTGTCTTGTTTGCCATATGACATCTAAGCATAAAACCTCAAAAAAGTGAAAAAAAGCAGAATTTAATCACTTGTAACTTTGTGTGGGCGTGGTCGATTGATTCCATTTTTGGACTCAAAGAGTAAATCGTTTCGTAAAGCAAATAAGGAAGCCATCCCGGTTCCAACCTTTATAATTTTCGAGTAACGAGCAAAAGTTGTTTTAAAAAACTGACTTGCTTTTAGATTACGCTCCACTACGAGCTTCCTCTCCAACTGATTTGGCCCATTTTCAATATCAATCTGAGTGCAGAAAATTCCAATGTTTCTACCAAATTTGAAGTCGATTGAAGTCATTTTTGCGATCACGAGAGTGCCAACAACACGCACGACGCAGACGGACACAGACGGACAGACGGGCAGACATGGCTAAATCAACTCAAAATTTTACGCTAATCAAGAAGATATATGCTTTATAGCGTCTCTGAAGCTTTCTTTTGAGTATTACATACATTATGGGAAAAAAAACAAAATGAGTGTACCCCCCCCCCCCCCCCTCATCTTACAGTGGTGGGTATAAAAAGGAAAAGTTTGGTCCACCCACTCGCCATAGAATGAAAATCTAATCGATCGGCTATCTGTTTATCGTAAAATAAATCGTATATCGTACATATTTCAGCTCAGGCTTTTATACAATTTGACAGCGCATTATAGATAAGATTAAGGGTAGAACCTAAAAACCAACTTTACCTACTCCGCCATGTATAATATGTACCCACAATTTTAGGATTTTTTAAGCAAACTTTTTTTCCGATTATTTTTAAGCCTAACTTTGTTACCAAAATTTTATGATGAAAACTCGAACTTTAGGTTAAACTTGATGATTGCGTTTTGGGAGACCTTTTGGTTCAAGAGAGCGGCAATCTTAGTTGACTTTTAATGAAAATAAGCCAAAGTTGATAGAAATTAATTACCCATATATCAATTTCCGGTCCGGTATATTGTTTACCCTCAAATACTTCTGGTGCCGCATATGGTGGCGAGCCGCACCAAGTTGCTAACAGCTCACCCTTTTTAAAATGATTAGAAAAACCGAAATCGGCAATTTTTATATTCATATTATTGTCCAATAAAAGATTTTCAGCCTGCAATTCCAAATTGTGAATTAAAAAAAATAAATAAATAAATAAAATTAATAAAGTGTTAAAGATGTTTCCATTTTCCAAGCATAATGCAAAATGCTTACCTTAAGATCTCTGTGGACAATTCCCTTTTTATGGCAATAATCCACAGCTGAGAGAATTTGCCAAAATTTAAATCGCGCAGCAGTCTCAGACATACGCCCATACTTCGCGATATAATCTACACACAAATAAACCGTCCTTACTCAAGTAATCGACTGAAGAAAAAAGTAATCGTTAAGCTTACCAAAAATTTCGCCTTGACTAGCGTACTCTGAAACTATATAAATCATATTCTTTGTTTCCATTACCTAAGAGATATTGAAAGGACAAAAAGGACAAAACATGAGAGTATCTTCATATGCTCGAGAAATTTCGCGAAAAAACGAAACGTATAACCCACCTGATATAATTTAATAATATGGGGATGATTAAGACGTTTCATGATTTCGACTTCACGATAAACCTTTTGCAGATTAGTTGCATCCAGCTGAGATTTATCGATAATTTTTATAGCAACCTATGTGATAATCAATCGTTAAAAGTGATTTATTATAAAAGCGTTTCATTCAATATTCGGCAAGTTCACCTCATTTTTGGTGATACGATGACGGGCCAATTTGACCACCGCAAAATTTCCTTTACCAATCGTTCTTTCAATGTCGTAAAATCCCACTCGTATAGGTTCCTTAGTTTTGAGCAATTCTTTCGAAGGTGTGCCAATTGTCGAATGGCTGATAGCGCTAACACTCTGCTTAATAACTTCACTTTCGCTTTTATCTGATATATCTCCGGAGACTTTAGCGCATTTGCCCGAAGACGAACTACCCGCCGATGCATTGATTGCTGTAGTACCGCAAAATGATGAGAACTTCTCCTTGCTAGCATCACCTGCAAGACAAGAAGACAAATGAAGAAAATCAACCAAATGTTTGATATTATTATTATATATATATATATATATATATATATATATATATATATATATATAGAAATGTAAGATTCTAACCATTTTTGTTGTCTTTATCTGTCGGGCCATTCTCTTGATATTTGCTACCCGTTGCTCTCGGTTCTGATAGTCCATTCTTTTTCATCTGCTTATCCTCTTTATCACTCTCTTCCATATTTACTGCAATTGTTTCACTTTACATCGCCTTACATTTTAATTAACTGCCATTAAAAAAGAAAACAAATAATTATATAAATTATTTAAGCATTTTTACGAAACTAATCCGCAGAAGGTCTTGAAAATGCATTTACACATCTATTTATATCCGTTAATAGTTTCATAAAAAATATCAAAAACAATTTAACATTATATAAACATATATATATATATATATATAGATGAACTTATATACTAAAAATTTCCTTAAATACTTTTCGTTCGTTGACAATCGTGCCGATCTTCATGTAAAACGCAATTTGAACGAGCCTTAGAGAGAGAGAGAGAGAGAGAGAGAGAGAGAGAGAGAGAGAGAGAGAGAGAGAGAGAGAGAGAGGGAGAAGGTTAAAAATAGATTAGATAGGATTTCGGAAGTAAAGATCAAATGTTCTTAAAATGCGAAAACAAGTGATAATAAAGTAATTATTCAATTGGTCGGGGGAAGGGGGGAAGGAGGGGCCATCACAAGCCCCCAAAGGAGGTATTGAATATTAAAATTCATTTCACTCGATGCAGGATAATCGCTTGTCTTATGGAGACATGTGAAGACGTTTCTATTTCGCCCAAAAAATTTCGCCCAACGACTTCTTAGGTTAACCGAGCAAATAACAACAACAAAAAGTAGGTAGGTAATAGCCAAGTTCATTCCTTTTTTAGTACGAACAGGCTAACAAGTACGGAATGAAAATATTACAACAAAAATTCAAAGCCAGAGAAAATATGCTTTATTTGGTATTTGTGAGAATAGTGTAAATATGAAATGATAAGTCAGTGTAGGTATCCCGCCACATAATCGTTACTTAATATACACCAGGATTACTCTTACGACGGCGAATGTATTGTGTGTCTTTATGTAAACTATTGCTTCCCTCATCGTAACGTACATTCACACATATGTATACGCAGTGACATAGTAAAGCAATAAAAAAAAAAGGCATTATTGTCGGGCAAGGCCGGTTGGTTATCTAACTACCGCATAAAATACGTTATGTGAAGTGAAATTCAAAAATAGATATCGATACGGTCTAAATTTGATCTCACTCAACTTTATGTCATATTCTTGGCGTATAATGAACCGATTTTCATCACAAAATATTAAAAATTAAATCTTCTCACCGTATAAACTATTCGATCCAAATTTTTGATAACACTTTAATACGCCAAAATATTACAACTCTACGATATTTATCATGAAATCTTGAAAAATATTAATTGTTTCTTAGCGTAGCGGTCTAAAGATGATCGTAGACTTTATGACAATACCTGTCGGTGTACCAAATTTTATTAAAGTGTCACGAAAATTTCGATCTCTAGATTCAACACAAACATCATTCAGGCAGAGAGGTACAAACGTGCTCGATATGCGCGATATCGCGAGTAGTGCGGAGTATAATAAAAGAACTTTAAAAAAACCAAACTCTAAAAACTCAAAATTGAGATATCAATTCTCATAATGATCTAGTGATTGCTTCGACTCTTTCCATTAATCGAGGATATCCATAATTTATTTATATATATATATATATGTGTATAGCATAATGCATGATTTCAATTTGTTAGCCCTGTTAGGCTCTAAAAAGAAAATATGTCAACCAAAGCTGGCATCGGTCATGTTATCGTATAAATATCTGAATTAATTTTTATGATTTTGTTCATTTAAAATTTAAAAAAAAAACAAAAAAATAGAGAGAACAGCAGATACATATGTGCTATTGAAAACGACAGGATTTAAAATCTGATATATAGTTTTTGATTTCTAGCTGTTTACAACATACTTCGGTATACTTCGATGTCTTCAAAATATGTAAAATAATTTTAGATCCTTTAAGGAAAGAAAAAAAATTGCCCCTGAACTTATCTGGCAATCATTCAAATTAATTTGAATACAACAACAAGTTTATACTAACTTTTTAGACATTCATAAAAGTTCTACATATATATATATATATATATATATATATATTTTTTTTTTTTTTTTTTTTTCGATATTTTCGATACAATTCAAGAATTTAAGATTTAATAAAGTAAAATGAGGTAAATAAATATTAATTCCTTGCCTTGTTACAAATTTTTCAAAGATCAAAAAAATCGACAAATTTCCGACATTTTCACTGTTTTTTTAGTTACGTTATCCATTTCACCCGTTAACATCCTTACACCAAACTAACAAGGAAGTGTTAATTCTTTCCTTGTTGTTGTTGTTGTTGTTGTTGTTATGCAAATGAAGAAAATTATCAACAACTAAAGAAGAGAACCACAGATAGTGTAATCGCGAAATGCGAAAAATCAATAAACGTCACAAAAATATGTTTTTTCAAAAAAAAACACAAAAATTCCTATTCTAACGAAAATTGCTTAAAAGATTTTCTAAATTACTTTTATGAGTCTTAATGTTACACTTAGCCAGAATTGTCTCAATTAGGTCTTCTTTTTTTTTTTTTTGTCAGTAAATGCTTATTATTTTTTTTTTTTTTACTTAAATAAAATCACTTTTTCACGGCATACCATATATTTTGTAGCACTTCTTTCTTTTTCTGCAACATTTCGAATTTTTGCTATGTTTTAAATGCAACAAATGCAATATAAATTAATTTCAATAAGCTTATAATTTCATTTATGTACACATTGAAGTCATCGTCTTTCTTTTACGGTTAAATATCATAAGAGAACTCGTGAATTTTTCATTTCCTTGTTTCGTATAAATGTATCACACTTCTACTTGCTCTCTCTCTCTCTCTCTCTCTCTCTCTCTCTCTCGCTTTCATTCTTTCTTTCTCTTTATATTATTGTCGCTCTATTTTCCGATTTCGAATATGTTTGAAATGAGTTTTCACCGCTAACGAGAACAGTGTAAATTGGCCTCGAACGAGGTCGTCAATGTCGACACTATAGCGATGTATGCGATATGTATATAACTGCAATATTACAACAATAAAGCTGTATGTGAAATAAATGGATTCGCTCCCCTCTTATATAAAATTATTATAAAATGTATATTCATACATTTATCATTTCTTTTCTCATATTTTGTTCCATTACATGCCTCTTTCGTTGCATTTGTGTTTTCTTCATTTACTATCATATAAGAATGATTTATAAAATAGTTTAATCCTTTTCAACATTATAAAGCGCATTAAACTTAAAATTCTTTGTATTTATTCTTTTTTTTTTTTTTTGCATTTAAAAGGGTAAAGTTTTATGTACCGCTTTCTAGCTGCTTGTCACTGTAGCGATAATTTAACGATTATGTTCCCTAGAGGATTACATTTTATCGTTTAAATTCATTCAATTTTTTGTTTACATTGGAATTTTTGTTTATATTTTTTGTTGTTTATTTTTTGATTTTGTTTATGCACATGTTTAGGAATTGCTTACATTTATACGTTTGTCTGTTGTTTTGAATTTGTAGTAAAACTCTTTTGAAATATTTAAAACAATTTTAATTCAAAGAAATTGAACTTATGGAGAGTTTGGAATTTGCAAAAATATGTGATGCAACTCTGAATATTTCAATACTAGAATTGTTAGCAAGCATTGCCAGAGGTAATAAACCGATTATTCATATATGCAAGGTAGTACTTACTTTAGATGAATATCCATTATATACACCTGTTGATGCTAACATATCAGTATGAACGTAAGCAAAATTGGCATTTTCAATAAATAATTTAAAGAGAGGAGATTTCATGCATATTCTATAAATAATTGATGTACGCGATGTTACGAATTGGAAGTCAGATTATTTCTAAAAAGTGCCAATCGTCAAACGATTAGAGTTAGATTGATTTCGGCGACACTACTTTCTTATTTTCAAAGCAAAGGATAATTCCGAATTCATTCTGATGATCTTATTGGCCTGAAAAATGTTAAGACAGCTCTTTTTGCAAGAACAATTTGTCAGTGGTTTAGAGCGTTGCAAGAAATAGCTGATGACCTGAACATATCAAAAGGCGAAGTGCCTTCGCTATTTCGCGTTAAATTTGAGGTATAACAAAGCTGTTCGATGACTGTCATGAAAAATTACATGAACTGGAGTATAACATGACTTTCTATTGCGTTCATTATTAGTGGGACCTTTTAGCCCGTAAAACAAAAGAACGTTTTACTATGTCGCACTCTCAATGTCACAATATTTGGCTGAATGGTTTTTTTCTTTCTTCCTCCAGAGATGGCGCTTTAAAATTGTTGTAAACTGTCTTGATATTGGCAACGCCCTTTCACCAATATTCATGTGAATAGAAAGGAGTTAGAGAAAAAGCGATCGGAAAGTTACTATCGAAACTAAACTAACTTTTATAGTTTCTTTCGCGAAAATTGGAGATACGTCGGACTAATTTTTGTTGTAAAACATTTCAGTTTCTTGAACAATAAAAAGAAAATTAAACAAAAAAATTCATTGAATCTTTTGACGAATTTGCTGAATAACATAAGAAGAAGAAGAAGACTACGCGGTGCTTCAGAATTTGATTTTGAAAAAACAATTTTTTTCTCGTATCAGGAAGAAGTATCTTTATTGGCTGATTGACGATTATTTTGGATATTACGCTTAACTGTGATAAATAACCCTATGAATGTGTGCAAAAGTGACACCTTAATAACACATCGATATTTAAAAGTTACAATAATTGAATAAAAAATATTATCTCAAACAGTGAAACAACGCAATTTGGGAGGAAGAACAACGTTACATCCCACTATGGAGCTCATCTCACTCCAAGAGCATCACTACACACTCCGAATCCATTCCATTTTTTAATTCGACTGTTTATCACCTCTCTAACAAAAAAAAATTAAATTGATCTCCTCCGATGCGACTTGCGCAAATTGTATTTCCGCCAATGCTTCGCTGATTTCTCAACCAGCAATCAAACGTCCAAACACTGAGTGTACTCTCTCAGTTCCAACCAAGAAGATGATAACTCCTAAAATCACCATCTTCTCTTTCAATATAAAATCCTCCAATCCCGAGACTGTGACACCCATCACAGACAATATTTCTTCCGATCAGGAAATGATCACTGATTGCAGCACTTCCCCTAAATTATCTCAAATCTCTGATCGTATTCAAAAATTACATAACATCAAGCCGTTCTCTAAATCAAATTCTATTATTAATTCCGCCACATGCTTATCTCGCTCAAACAATAATGAAAATAGCTCAACTTAATTGCACTAGCATGCGGAAAAAAATTAAAACAGCTTGAACAATACCGTCCTTGTAATGACATCTCCGTGGACTGTCTTTCTTAAACTTTCCTTAAGCCTCACGATTCTTTTTCTATTAAGAATTATAAAGTAGTTTGATTTGATCCTATTTCCAACTACTCTCATGGTGGTACTGTGGCAGTCCTTATATCTAACAAGCTTACATTCTCTTACATTTCTAATTTTGCAAATAGTGCAGCTGCACCATTCACACTTCCTTTGGGGAATTCTTGATCATCAGTTGTCTTATTCTACCTAATAGTAATTTTTCTGATTCTGCAAGTAACAGGCTATTTTCTTTCAGATCTGACTTATCTGCATTAATATGTGGTGGTTTTAATGCTCACAATATGTGTTGGGGTAGTCGCTTCTCCAATTCAAGAAGCAGACCAATTCAAGAGTTTCTTGAAAGCAGCAATTTAGTCTTACTAAATAACGGTGATCCCGCTCATATTGGTTCCGTCTCATCCTGCGATTGCTCCTCCTTCGATTTGCTCACCTAATCTTAGTTCTCTGAGCATCTGAAAGACCTTTAACGATACCCTAAATAATTCTCATTGTGTAATTGATATTGGTCTTCATTTGTATCCTATTACCCGCTGCCACTCAAATACCCATGTTCCAATGTATAGCGAACCTTCTGTACAGTTCAAATACCATCCAAACCAATGACTCTTCGGCTTGTTTCTTTGATAGATTCTCAAAGTCTTTTACTGATGCTCTGAACCGAAACTCTTCTAAAAAAGCCTACCCTCCTAACCCTTGGTGGAATACCGCATGCAGTCGGGTCACCGCCAAGTTTAGACTCGCTGTAAATAAATGCAAAAGATCCACTTCTAGAACAAAATTTACTTCTAAAAAAAAATGCCAATAGTGACATGTCAATCTCAGATCTTTGGTAGGCACTTAACGAGTTCTATGACAAGCTTGCTGGATCTTCTTGTCCGTTCTTCTGGCATTCCTGGCAACAACGCCGCAGATAAGATTGCATCTTTCAGACAATCTCATTTTAATGATCGTTCCGTGATCGTTCCTGCAGATCTGGGGACAATCGACAAAAAGCATTCAATTCTTTGTTCGCAACAGCGATGAAATAATTCATCCTTATGGTCGTAATTTATGCTCTTTATTTTCGCAAATAAATAAAATCGCTTGGTTTACCAACTGCGGTCTCAGACGTGACATTATTTGTCTTATTAACAGGCTGATGTTCAATCACATGAGATGAGATGCAATGATCATCTATTCAAAATTGACGTAGTCAACAACCCTGTATGGACATGTGAAGTCTCACAATCTCCTCATCATACTCTAGTTGTCTGTCCGCATGTTAGCACTTCTATTCCCAAATTCCACATTTCGCAAATTGAGTATATGTGGTCTTATGTGACCAAAGCATTTTCAACATTTTGCGTTCACGCGTACTATGATGGAAAAAAAATGTTCCGCAAATGATCGCAATGCGAGCAGACTATAAATGCATTAACTATACCGTTATAATCGCATATATGCGATATAGTAAAGATCACGGTTAGAGTATTTTTCGCGCGAATCAAACAAACTACACACGTCACGAGTAGCAATCTTCTCTATGCTTAAGCACGAGCTTAATGTGCGAGCTTTTATTAATTATGAAAGTTCCGTTATTTACACTCAAACTGCCTCCATACATGGTATGTTTGTGCGTGGCTCAGTAATGCACACCAAGGTAATCATGCATATGCGTAAGCATTTAACAAGCGAGTGCCATTTCACAGAGAGAATTCTGAATATTTTGACTCGAGTTGACATGAAATCGACGTAAGACGCATAGGATGATTTTATTGTGAACGCCAATCGATGTAAAATTAATTAACCGGACACCCAAAAATATGTTGAGATTATCTTTTTCTTCTTTTTCCAGGCATCTCATGCCATCAATCCAACAATTACCAAGAATACGTCAGTCCACCATATTATAATTATATTCTTAATTATCAAGAGAGAGAGATTTGCACTCAATAGCAGTAATGTTCTTGTAGTTCGAATATACTCCTAATATCTCCCGCCAAAAAAAAAAAAAAAAAATCAAAAAAAATCAATTGGAAAC
>KK502418.1:149586-173336 GCA_000688735.1 Glossina austeni | reverse complement strand
AAAAATAATAATAATAATCAAGGAATAGATAGAGAGATCCTCTTTTGAAGAGGTTGTTTGAAGAGACTAAAATCTAAGTTACCATATATATGTCATTTATGTATAAATTTTCATTTTCATTTTCATTTTCATTCTACATACAAAATAATTTCTTATTATGACTTCTTATATTATTTACGTAACATTTCCCCGCTTTTGCTGTCATAGCAACGCCTTTTAAAATCGCTCAATAATAAACGACCTTGCAAGCTCTGTTGATCTATGTTAACTGATTGTGTGGTATTGCTAAATATTAGAGAAAAATTAATTTTCAAAATATGTTTTTGCATTCCCAGCCTACCTAGTTTTATTCAGTACCGCACAACCATTGTCCAAAGACATTTGCAGCGAATATAATGTGGCCAAATTAATTAGGCTATCGTGCTCGTAAATCTCTACGTCTGGTAATCGTATTTGCAATTGTCGCGGATCTTGCAGGAAACGAGCCAAACGCTCGTTAACGCTCGTTTTAATGCTAAATCCAGGTCGTTCACCTTTAATGCGTCGACACCCGGCGCGTATTTCTCGCACCTCATTTGGTTGGCAAGGTGGTGAAGCCAAAAATGGATTTGAAGTTTCTCCAGACATTTCGCTTTCGATTTGTTTTAAAGGAATGGTCATATCATTTGGCGCAATATCTCCGCTTGGGCGAAACAGGGTGGAGAAACCACTTTTCGCTGTAATCGTTATGGGCTCCGAAGGTTGATAGGGTAAATCTACAGGGGTCGTGCTATCAACAGGAGGCCATTCCAATGCATTCATGCAATTAGTGCTAACACAGGCATTACTTATGGCTATACCGGGTGACATGAGCGTGTCGTCTTCGGTCATTAATAAGGCATTTAGGCTTTCGGGATCAGATTTTATTTGCGGTAAAGTGCTACGTTTAGTCAATTTTCGCTTACAATCGTATTTGCTATCACCACCGCAAACACTTTCATTACCTGGCCAATCGGTTAACTCGTCATCTCCCTCGCGATCAGTGTCGTTTGCCGTATGTCCTTCATCTGATTCCGATGAGCTTAAAGAACTTGAACTGAAATCATTTAATTCCTCACAATCCATGGAATGTTGATCGACTGCAAACTGCAGTAAACGTCGACGATGGTGATGATGATGATGACGTACAGATTGACTACCACTTTGTTGTTGTTGATCATCACTCAAGCGTTTTTTACGTTGTGCTCTAAAATTGCCATCCGTTAATTGCTTTTGTTGCTGTTGCAGTTGCAGTTGTTCTGTTTGTAAAAGTGCTGCTTCCATTAACAGTTCAGCATCCTCTGACTTGCTCGGCGTTGACTGCGTTGCCACCTCAGCTAAAGTCATTAACGTTAGCTGCGTTTCATTGTCTTTTTTGGGCACTAAAGATGTCGCCGAGGTTGGGGTTCCAGCTTTAATTAATAATGTGTGTACCGTTCCTACAGTGCATAACGATTTTTGTTGTTGTGATATACGTTCGATTTTCGATAATAAACCTTTGTTCAGCGGCAACAAACGATCGCTATGCGGTTTTGATGTTGATGAGAAACTACGTGGCCGCATCCGATATTCTTCAAGATTAGTTGTGTGACGTGGCATACTTGATGAGTGATCATGTTCTTGATAACGATCGCGATTCGACCGTTTACGTTTGCCACAAAAAAAAAATTGCGACCGACTATTGGGATCAGGTTTTAAAACTCGTTTACGCACTGTACCCGAACTACTAGACATGGGAGGCGGTAAAGAAGGAGCTATTAGAGAAATACCGGTCTCTAATCCCACTGACGTTGTCGTGGTCTTTGCGTTAAGTGAATCGTTGTCGAAACTTTCCGCTGGAACAACATTTGTCATTTCATAATCAATGGTAATGCGTTTCAATTTACGTTTCCTGCGCGCGCTCGGTTTAAAGAAACTAAAAAACATAAAATATATTAAATTTTGGCACTGAATATATTATTTATTCACTATACAATGCTAACCGTGCTGGACTAAAATTTTCATTTAAGGAATCTGACTCCAAAGTGCCTAAGCGCAAGGATGTGCTTAAAGCTTTGCAAGGCAAACGTGGGGCCACCGAATCGTCTTTATCATCCGAATCGCTAGGCAAATGAATATTTTGTGTATCCAAACCATCGTTATTATTTGTTGTGGGACGTAAGCCCGTACTATGAGCTATATCCGTTGGACTGCTTGAGTCTTCAGTGGGTTGGGGAGCGCAAGCTAAATAATATGCAAAGAAAACTGTTTTTAATATTTCAAATATTGCCGAGGAGGTTAGACTTACGTAAATTTCCCGTGGAACGGGTACGACGACGTTGCTGACCCCACCGACTAACGCGAGCTCGATCCAGCAAAGAGGTTTCCTCTAAAGCCACAGTAAGATCATGTGAAAATTGATCCATTTCACACTCGTCTATCGAAAGGTAGGATATATATTTCTTTCTTTCTTTCGTTTTTTATTTGCTCAATTTAAATTTCTCTTATATCTATAAAAATGAAAAAACAAAAATCCAAGTTTAACGTCACAATACAGGCGCTGTACGGAGCGAATCCAGAGTTCCAGATATCATACTTTTTTAACAGATTTACTGCTGCTACTGCTGCTGCTACTGCCTAGTGACAGAATATTTCATTCTTCTTCCTTAACCCTTTTCATTTGCTTTACTGATGACGGATGAAATCTGGCAAATGCGACACTACTTCAAGCTTGCGTTAATTAAATTTATTCTTAAGTTTTAGTATATAATTGTGTACTATCGCTAAGCGGTTTCTTCAAAATTACTATTAACTTTTTTCACTGAAATCGTATAAAATATGTTCTCAATTTTATGACATTAATCACTAGTATTGACAATTTACCGATTAATGCCGCGGCGATAAATGCCTGACTATTTCGATTTTTCATTTCGATAAAGAATTTTATTATCGCCGGATAGATTATTTGACAGCATTACGGAATTGCTAGGGGCGGCGCTATCAATCTTATTGCAATCTTTTACAACAACAAAAAGAATTCATACAAAGTTACACAAATGCTGGCAGTTGAGTTTCATTATTTGAAACGTGAAGAATTGCTCGCACGCTCGTACACTATAAAATGGTATTCGTACGTTTATTGACATTTATTAACATAAAAATTTTCAATGAGGATGCATTTTCCAAAGTAAACTCAATCATTAACAGTCAGGGAGAGTCAAAAACAAATTTATCGTTTATAAAGAATACCAATCAGATTCGATCGAGATGCCACCTGACTATTGATAACTACGTTTTTTAACAATTGGTTCTTTTTTCTTCGTAATCTTCGCTTTCAAATTGATTTTCCCTTCCCTTCATCATTCCTTCCATCATATAAACTAGTAGGTGTTTGCAAAAATTTTGATCACCTTTCAATATATTAATTAAAATAGTTTCCATCGCTTTCTACAAAATTTTACAATATTTTTGAGAACATGGTGATATCATGTCGAAAGAGGTTCTATTGGTTTGGGAGCGATCCACCTACTGAACCGTTTTCGCACTTTTTCAACTTTGCGGAACCATGTGCCAGCCAAGTCATCCAGCACCGATCCGAATAAGTGGTAATCAGGAAGCTCCATGTGTGATGAGTACGCTGGTTGTGATGGAAATTCCCATTCGAGCTGCGACAATGTATCCTGGACAACTCTTGCAACAAGTGGCCAAAAAAAGGCATTTTCAATCGTTTTGTGTCGCCATTTTTAAATCGTTGAATCCAAAACCGACAATTGGGATATGATTGAGTCTCTGAACGGGTTCAGTGGACTTCGACAGCAAAATTTCTTCAAATAAGCAACAAAACTTATGAATTTGGAAGAAGAAGAACTTTGAGCGCTCCATGATTAGCGTCGGCGCACGCTCAACAAATCAATAATATTAAATGGAAAACTGTTATTTTATCTAGAGGAAGGTCGAAGCCATCTAGAAGTCGCTGATCAAAATTTTTGCCAACACCAAACAATTCACTTTTCCGTCATCTCCTTGAAACCTTTATAGAGAGCATGTGCTTCGCCTTTCAGCTGCTTGAACTGGTTTTATTGAGTTCTTGCAAATGTCCCGCATTTATTCTATAAATTCCACGTAATTCTTCCGATTTCTTGGATAAATCGTTGGATGGCCTTTGTGTTAAGAGACCGCCTGAACGTAAAATATTTATTCAGATGATGGATCACAACAGAAAGATTGTAAGCAAGCAGTAAAAGCAGTTCAAAAGCTCTAACGCCTGAAATTTTCTGCTAATAATTGAGAATCGTACAATAATTTGGAACATGCTTGACTTAAGGCATACAATTTCATACCGTGAACACATGATTCAACAATTATCCTAGAAAAATCCAAAACTGAAAGCTTATGAGATTCGCAAATAAAATCAAGGATAAATGTAACGCATTATCACAAAGCACTGCTTATTTTTGCTCTCAAGGCGGTCAAGGCGGTCAAGGCTCACATACTTTCATGTTTAGCACGTCAAGCAAGAAACGCCATTAACTTCTATTAATAGACGAAAAATTGAGATCGAGTCAAAAATAATTTCCGATACGACACTACTGACACTTGTTTTGTATGGTGCGGGTTTTATTAAACTTCGTTCACGGTGGAAAAATACGCATACGTCATGAAGTGCTTTGGGAATTTAAACGAGGCAATATTACTAAGACGGCAGTTGAAAACCATACAATGCATAAGATGAAACTGTAAACAGTGATCAAGCAGTTGGACAGTGGTTTTTATTTAATGTTTGAAACCGCTTAATGTCGAACACTTCACTGTTTGTCGAGTAGTCGAGTAGGTAAGAACTGCGACTACTAAGTCAGCATTGAGATCAGAGTTTTTTTGTGAGTGCTCAGTCAGTAAAGGCATAACGCTTACTCGGATTGGATACACATACCCACAAGGGTGCAGCTACTACCTTCCTATTTCTTTCTCTTTCTTCTCTTCTTCCTGACAATTGCCATGTTTCATGAATATGGGGACATCACCTGAGCGAGAAAAAAAGTGGAAAAAAAGACGTTCCAAAATTCATGTTTATAAACTTTATTTAAAAAATTTAAATTATTTCTATTGGACAATACATTCACTTCTCAGTCCGTATTACTCCCGAAAACTTATCATGTCTAACGTGTGCGTTAGACACGCCTGTTAAACGGTTTTCTTCTATTATTCGGTTTAATAAATTAAGCAAACGTGTTAAACGAACAGAGAGAGAGATAGAGAGAGAGAGAGAGAGAGAGAGAGAGAGAGAGAGAGATAGAGATAGATAGAGAGCCAGCAGCATGAGATGAGCCGTGTATGCGAAAATAAGACACCAAAAAAGCCTGACGTGTAAGCATGTATAAAAAATGTAGCTTTCGTTGCTATATTCAGCGAAAGCTAACTTTCCCCTATGTGATTAGCCCCCCCCGAAGTGAACTGATCGTTGGTCGTCGTCTGATCAATTCTCAATAGTGGCAGATGATAAAAAATATCCACAAAATTGATGAATTAATATTCTGACTTGACTCAAAAGGCAAAGTCCAAACCAAACTCTCAACAATCTAATTAAACTGAATCGCTAACTTTTTTATTGAATTTTTTGTAAAACGACGGTCTACGAAAAATGTTTCCGAGTAATGGGTCGGGATTTGTCCCGGATATATTTTAAGCCACGATATTCACATTAAAGGCGACAATGAAAATTTTGTGTGCGTATATTAGCGTAAAGTATTAATACTAGTAATAAATCGAGATATATATATATATATATTTGTAGTAATTTAGTGGAATTTTTAAGCCACTTAAATAGGAAATATTGCATAGAGAAATCGAGGTTCAATCATTTGAGCTGAGATCAAGAGTGCTTTGATCCCACCTGCCAGTAAGACTAGTTACACAGGAACCATAATTAGAACTCGACATTTTCCAGCTACCAGTCGTTAAGTTAGGCGAAAAGCTTCTTCTACTTAAAGAAAAAAAAAACCTCTAATGGATCACTTTCCGTTTACTTGCACCACCCAAGTTTTCGATCCAAATCGGGTCTCCCTGATCTGCAAAAATTTCAATACAGCAATAAGCAATTTTCATAAAATTTGTTTCGAACATGCCACGCTTTCCTTTTTTTTTTTTTTTTTTTTGGAAATTTCTCGAATTACCTCGCTTAGAGAAAAGCAAATTCACACTAGATTTTCAATTAGTTACATATAAGAATTTTTATTAATATAACAACAACAACAATACAGAAGATTTCAATTATAATGTGTGTTGGTGCAGTCTTTATGTATAATATTTGAGTGAAACTACGTTTCAGCTAGTGATGATATAAGATCATCTATAAAAAATTCGCACATCATTAGTAGCATCTATTCGCATATACAAATAATAACTTGTTGCTATTCCTGCCTGAATTTAATTATCCTATACTTTGTCTATTCGTTATTCATTCAACAGTCTCTTATTCCCTTATAGCGAAATTTTCATAAGTATAGCTGTTCGATTCCTCCACCAAGCCGAAAATAGCTTTGTCTATGCGACATGTCGGACTGCCAGTGTTCGCGAGCCATTGCTTCCTGCAGTGATTAAATAAAGTAAAATACATTCTTATATATATATATGTATATATATGTAATTATGACAAGGATCCAATAAGATTACATTTCTGCAAATGATTCTTCTGAACCTTCAATTTGTCCTACAACTGTATCTTTCGGCGTATTCATGCACCATCCTCGTACGCCCAATTGTTTTGCTTGCTTTTGTGTGTACTATATATAAAGATTATATATAAATAGATAATATTGGCATATATCTGTTGGGTTGGCTGAGAGGTGAGATGGGAATGGGGTGGGGGTACGTTTATGTTATATTATTTACCAAGCGAAACGATACTCCTACAAAAAGATATAAAAAATCCAATTTATATTAACGGATTTTTCATAAATAAATTATTATAAGCACCTTGAACTGTCCCAAATACCTCAAAGTCGCAGCGAAGAATTTTCGGCATTTTTTCCCTTAAAATATTTAAAAACCGTTATTGTAATTTACAGGAAGCCAGCGATTAATATTAAAATTTTGTTTTTTTTTTACTCGTTTGACACAAGCTGTCAAACTATAATAGGCCCTTGTAATTCCCTATAAAATGTAGGGATTTTTTATACTCACCACGAAAAAATAAGGATAACCTAACCACATTTTTTATCTTCTATAAGAGAAGCGTTCTAATTTTATTGCTTTGCGTACAATGCAAGAACTGTCCTAGAGATAAATTGTTTGATGGTTTCCTTTAATGAAAGTAAAAAATTCTAAAATAATGCAGTCATGCCCGTCAATCTATCTAACTGTTGTTGACAATACCCAAAATAATCCAAATTTCATCAATAATATTTATTTATATATTTTTATCAATATAAAATCAACAAATTTTATCAACATAAAATATTATGTATATGCATATATATTCCCCTTTATACCCCCTACCTGTTTTCTTTGAAAGTTGTCTAAGTTCATTTTTAACAGTAGAACATTAGTTAGTTTTCCCAAAGAGAATCAAAATTTTTAACAGTTCGTCAATTTAAATGCGAGAAAAATCGTATATTTAATATTTCATAAATGTATGAATTACTTTTGTTCAGAGAGAGGAATTTTCCATCACATTTTGAAGAAAATTAATTGTACAGAAATTCCAATTATTCAGATTTCTGTCATATGTGATATGAAAACTTTAACATTTAATTTATATTAAGCAGTGAAAAAGCAAGAAGTCAAAAACAAGAACACAGAATGAAAAAACTAAAACTATTCCTTTTGAAACTTTAAAATACTCAGTTAACGGGTAAAGTGCACTTATGCGAGAAAATATAATGAGAGAAACTTGACTGCTTTCTTAAATCTAGACATTAAAATGGAGTACATTAAAGGTAATAAATATGAATTTAATTCCCACGCTTGAAAAATCCATTAAGCTTCATTCTATTGTAAGGACTATGCTAATTGGTTAATGCGTTGGTCGATATCGTACGATATCGAAAGTTTTCTCTTTGTTACGATAATGCATGTTAATGCGTCTAATATTTGTAGATAAAATGCTAGTAAGATATACACATAAACAGACATAAACAGACGAAAATAATGGCTAATCAAATGCAATGTATCTTAATAACGTGAAATATACTTTGTTAAAGCAGATTTTTCGTTGTGATTAATTTAAGCCCCTCCCTAAAAATGAAATTCTTGAATTTAGTTTTCATTTTACATTCCGTGCTTTTTTTTATAAAAACAGTTTATACAAAATTCCGGATTGAGGTAATCACATCCTGGGATAAAATTTACTTTACAAAGTGTGGCAACACGTCGAACGCAGCATCAAATCAAGATTGTATGTATTTATGTGTATATTTTGTTTTGTTATTTAAAATATTGTCTTTTTGAGAATAAAATTTGCTTTGCTGCGTGTTCTTATGGATGCCCTGTTTGAGAGTAAGAGTTTGTCTTTTTGAGAGCAAAAATTTGCTTTGCTGTGTGTTCTTATGACCTGTCAAAAAAACGGTGGTGTTTCATTTTTTTAAGAATTTTTTTTTGTATAAAAATCTACTTAATTTCAAAAAGAGTGAAAATTAAGGAAATCTAATATAGTTGAGAAAAAGCATAACATCAAAATATTTGATATAAATATTTTAAGCAAAGAAATATGGGGAAAAAATTATTTTAATTAACGGTAGCTGTAAGTAGCAGACATCGAAAAAAGGAGGAGCACACAAACACAGAGAACGGAAAGAAATGATATGAAAATAAAAAGATGTTTGAAGGCGTGGAATTAAGTTGTGAATGAATGGATAACATTATGTTTTTAAGGCAGACATTGTGGCGCTAATTAAATTTTGAGGCGACTAAGGAAGAGTGTATTTGTAACGGACCTATTAAAAAAGCAGACGCAGCAGGCAGCTATATCATGGGAACTATAGCTTCAGTGCTACAGTGGTCATGCACGAATTGTAATATTATTAATCCTACCGAATCATTAAAATGTCTCAACTGCGGCACAGTACGCAAAGTGTGCAGTGCAAGCACTTTAAGTGGAACCAGAAAATTGACTAGCAATGATCATGGGTCTATTAGCAATCATAAAATACCGGCTGAAAATAAATCGACCGCGGTATCGACGACTGAAGATGATAATAAGCAAAAAGAGCTGCTGCTAACGATTACTAATCAAGCCATCAAAGAAAGTGAACGCGAAGAAACGTTGGTTAACAGGTAGGTAACTACTATTTTTTTTTTTTGTTTGTTTCTTCTTTCGAGTAAAAAAAAAAAAAAAGAAAAGATAATTAAAATATATGCAAAAAATGTTTACAAGCGATTTGATAAGAATAAATGTTAATATATATAGGTATATAAAAATGTGTTTATATATATATATATAACAATGTATATATATATATATATATATACATATGTGTTTGTGTGCGTTTAATGTTAAAATATTTGTGAGAATAATTGTGCATTTACTTGATTGTATCAGTTGTGTGTGTTTTGTGGAAAATCGATGAAAAACCAACGAGGCATCTTTTGTTTACAATAATATCGATTTTCAACACGAAAGGAATTGTCAGAAAACATGAACGCACAACACTTATATACAAACAATGCCAAGTTAAACGTCAATAGTAGTGCAGCAGGCGATTCGAGACTCTGTGTTAAATTTTTTCTACAATATGTTCAAAAAAAGATTCTAAAACCAAAAGACAATAAGTGAATAAACAATTCAAACTAAATTAATGTTACTTTCGAAAAATACGAGAAATTTGATTCTCAAATAATTTCATTAAGAATTTTAAAACAAATTGTTTTTAAAAATAATTCCCCTGGTTTGCATAACTCATCCTTTAACCCAGATTTTTATAACGAGATAGCATGTAAAAAAGGAAAAAAAAAAATAAAAAAAAAATACTTAGTTAGTTGTTTTGTGTGCACCTATGTGTTTTTTTTTTTTTTTTTTTTTGTTTTTTTTTTAAATCAAGTTCGTTACACCAGTACTTGCATTAGTAATATGTTGTGGTATCAAATGTCCTTGAATTTCCACTGATTTTTTTGTATTATGTATAGGCTTCTGTTATTGGTTGACAAATTTGTTTTTTTTTTTATATTTTATGTCCCTGTGTGAAGAAAAAGTGCAATCTACAAGAGATAATTTACATAAACATAAAAGCTTTATATTAAACATAAATATATTTCTTAAGCGTTGTTTTGTTTGAATTTATTCTCAATGGAAAAAATCTTTCAACTTCAATTATATTTTGATTATGTAAAAGAGATTTTTTTCTTTTTTCTCTCTTATATTTATTTTGGTTTTTTCTTCTTTTTTTTTTCTTTTTTTTTTTTTGGACATCAACAGACTAATTTAAGTTTTGAGAAGACGAGAACATTTTTCTTAAATTAATAAAAGTTCATTAAGTTTGAAAATGAAAGACAAATTAACTGATCCGATTTTTTTTTTTTTTTTTTTTTTTTTTTAGATTAGTTAAGATCTGTTGTGGTGGCGTGTATAATAAGTAAACTAAATTCATATTTTACGGCTACCATATCGTTGGTCCATTAATTAAATGCAGCATTAAGTCACAATATATTAAATTAGATTTGCTGTTATTGTGCCTTCCGATTGAAGAAAATTGGCGCCGCTATTGGTTAAAGAAGAAAAATGAAGAAAATTAATTCAAAATTTGCATTTTTCGATTAGTCGCGTTCCTTAGTCAAATTTTTTCTGCAATTCGCAACTTGGTTAAGCTCATTAGCTTAACGGTGGCGAAGCGTCATAAAATGGAGAAAGATCTCGGCAATAACGTGTTTGTCTTTAATTCGCAAGAGATCCAAAGTTCCTTTGCCGTCGCCAAGAGATTTAGAAACCTATCGTCGAGTTGAAGTTTTCCAAGTCTAACGTAACCTCTAGCGTCAGAGACAAGAACAGTTATTTATAGTTTCGATTAGATGTCTGTTTCGTCATGTCATGCCGTACTTAGTTGATTCACTCAACCGCAACAAGAAATATTTATTATTTATAGGTCCCCTTATGACTTGCATCGATTTCGATGTTTGTTTCGTTACGTACTCTAAGTAATTGATTCACTCACAACAACGTATCATAGTATCGTAGTATATAGTCATGTAATTTTATTAGGAGCTATAGGAGGAGGGTAATATTGTCAGGTTTGTATTGGTTTCAAATTTACTTTTGAGATTTTAAGGTTTCCCATGAAAAGATGCAATCACACACAAACACACACAGTAGGCATACGATTAAAAGTTTCTTTACTCGTGCGTAACTTTAGTGCCAAAGGAGAAAGCAGTTAACTGTAAATGAAATGCGTTTTAGTTCAAAGCATATCTTTCCAAGATTTCACTCTTGTCGCGTGTATATGCATTGCAATAATTATTGTTGCGGTCTCTGGAAAAGTATTGCTGCTACTGGCCGTTTTTATACCGTTCCAGTTTATTGCCGATATATTGAGAAATTTCAAACCGTTGTAGATGTAGATGATGTCTTGAGTATAATTAAAGAGATTAGGAAGGGGTTTAGATATTTTTTTTTTTTTTTTTTTGGGTGGTTGAGTTTGGATGATGGGACTAAGCCAATAAATTTGTGACTTATATGTCCGAAGTGCAATTACTTTACTGAAGGGTTTCGAATATTATTTATGAAAATTGATTGTTTTTGACAATCAAATTGAATTTCAAATTTTATTTATGAATAAATTTGCTTGCGTTTCCAAGTCAATTAACAATATTCGCAGGCATTAAGGCATTCCTTAACATCCGCATCAATCAGTGCATGATTCGTTTAACCTAAGTTGCATGTTCCATTTTAAGGTATCTTTACTGATTTATTATATGAATCCTATATATCAGGCTGCTATCGATGTGATTTTCATTGGAAGCATTATAGCTCCGTTTGTATTGACGAATGATTGATATTAAGAGATCTTGCTTGCATCTTCTCATCTCTATCATAGCTGGCGGCTAATGGTGTGATAGTGTTGATAATTTGTACTCTGCATCTTAATCGTAATAATCCTTAAAATCTGTATTGTACTGTAAGAGATATTCCGACCTAATTATTATAATTTAATTATTATAATTTGTAAACAAATTTTTCTTAACCTCAAATTACTTTAGTTTAATAAATAAATGTAAATTATATAAATATATATATATATGTATATATATGTATATATATATATATGTATATGTATATGTATATATGAAATACATATGAAATTTAATATTTTCAATGTTTGTTTGCACTCTTCTATATAATTTTTATTCATAATTTCAGAAATGAACTGAGCAAACGCGGTGTTTATAAGTCTTTGTTACGTGGCTGCCTTAAAAGACCGCAACGTAATCAACAGAATTTGCCGGCGAATTGTGTCGATTGTGAGAATACACGAAAATACGTGAAAAATTCAATTGAATTATTTCATCATTTCTCGAATCCGTCGTTGAATCGTCGCTGGATTTGTGATAAATGCGATTCGGATAATAATTCAGTTACGTGGCATTGCGTTATCTGTGACACTGTTAGCTATTTGGCGCCCATTTATAAAGAGACTCTTAATCATCGGAAACTTAGTCATCATCATCATCATCATCATCATCACAAACAATCGAGCTTTGACGGCGGCCAAAATCCGGATAAGAAAACGAAACGTCTTAATAACAAGAAAGCCAACTATTTTCGCCGCACGCAAAGCTTAACAACAGAGAAATCATTCTCGTGCCGCAGTTGTCACATATGCTTCGTTAATAGTCGTAAAGATATTTTCAATTTACCGGATACCTTTATGCACAAATATTCCAGTAGTGAAGCTCAGTCAGGTTCAGATGAGATATTCGGTGAGAACAAAAACAAAACAAAACAAAACAGAAAAAAAAGGAAAATTTCAATTAATTATACAAATTTGTGCTTGTTCTTCTTCATATTGTTTGCTTTCTTTCGAATTTTCCTTTTCTTTTTTTTCCTTTTTTCCTTTTCTTTTCTTTTCTTGTAGCTTTCTGTCGTGCCCCGTCTTTACATTCCGCACAAATTAGCGCGTGTAGAGTAAATTCATTCAAAAAAAAAACCAAAATGACATTTTGCCCTCTTATATATATTGTATTGCATAATGAATAGCATGGAAGAATGCAGCAGCGAATCTTCGTGATATCATACAAATTTCTATTCAACAGTAGATTCGTAGAATGTACGCAAGGCGTTGTTTTAATCGTTGTACTCAAAAACTGAAACTTAACGCATATACTTGTAATTAGATGATCGCCTCTATAGTTAATTGGCCGAAACAATTGCTCCATCCATGCTTCCAGTAAAAATGGTCGCCGTCTTTTATCACTTCTACACCTGAGGGATGAAGAGAGCAATCAAATGATTGAAGCCTTTTTATTGTTATTCTTTTCATTATATGAGATGCGATGACTGTCTGTCCTTGTATAATAAGGCTTTTAGTTGAAAGTGTCTTGTAGACACTTAGACCCAATAATAATAATAAACCCTATAAACGCGAAAATAAGCCCAGAATTGATTGCTAATATATTTGCGAATGGCAGGACATATGGACACCACAGGCATTATGCTATTCTTTCCCCGCAGGAAAATGTTGCTGGTTTCACTCTTCATCTAATAGCGGCAATAGTAAGGAATTTTATTTAACGAGTTTAGTAATTAAATACATAAAGCAATGTGTGAGAATGTGATTTAAAAAAAAAAAGAAAAAAGCATTCTCTTTAATGGTTAAACGATGCATTCGTTTTTCATTATAAAAAAAAACATAAACATATCGTAGGTCTGTTATAAATGTTAGCTCGTCTACCTACACACGCAATTTCTTGATAGCCTTTCTTTCAGCTTCAGTGGAATTATTTACAATATTTTTAAATGAAATCTTACTTTTAAAAAATTTGTTATCGCTTAACTTCATTATGCTATCTTCTCGCAAATCTCCCTTTGTCTCTCTCTCTCTCTCTCTCTCTCTCTCTCTCTCTCTCTCTCTCCTTCCGAATGATTTATATAGTAAATGAATTCTTGATTTGATTTTTGTTCGTTTTTCTAGTAGTATTGATAATAATAATAATAATAATAATAATAATAAATAAATAAATAAATAAATAAATTGAATTATTATTAATATAGCTCCTATAGGTCGAGCAGCAACTGCCACATTTAAGGAGCAACCACAATTTCAACAGGAATCATCGAGACGTCTAAATCAATTAGTGGGTGGCAAAGATACCATTTGCCGTAAGCATAACTTGCAACGTGAACCAAAGTGCAATTTTACAATAACCACATTGTCACGCTCCAATAAGACGTTAAATGATACGCAAAATTTCACCATCCCACACAATAGTGTGTTCATTGCTGTTAATGATTGGGCCACGCAAGTAGATGGTGGCCAGCATAGTACCACAACTAAAAGTGTTGTTGGGTCCGGTGCCGCTGCTGCTGCTGCTGCTACTGCTACTGCTACTGTTGCTGCTACTGGTGATGAGAGGCGACGTCAACGTCATCCGGTGATAAAAGCGGAATCACTGCCGCAATATTGTGATAGAACTGACAGTGTCGATCATAAGACTCTGCAGCGACGTAGTTCCAATGATAATTATGCCACATTTAGTAAAGGCATGTACAAGCCTCAACATATATACGAGAATGATTGCATTGCTCAACGTGCCAGTGGTGGACGCATATCCGCTGTTTTGCCCTTAGTTGGAGGCGATGATGCCAGTATTTTAGGTGTCGAAGCATCCAATCAGCCCATTTACGCTGTAGTCAATAAAAATAATAAATCAAAAAAGCAATTAAATGAATTTAATGCTATTGCTAATGCGACAACAGCCATACATCCCATTAATTTGTTAAACAACAACGGCAACAGCAATAACAGTAATAATAATAGCAGTAGTGGCAACAGCAGCAATAATATCAGTAATCAGTTTACCAATAGCACCTCTTCTAAACTTCGGACGGGTAATAATCATACGACGACAAATTCGAATATCGCATCAGATATCATGGGCAATATGTTGCAAACCGAAACGACAATATTAGATGAAACAACAACATACATACCGCGTGTTGACAGCACCACTACTGGCTCGCATGAGACGATGATCACGACAGCAACTATTACAGCCGACACTAAAACTGATAATAATGCCGAACATTCGATATATGCCAAAGTATGGAAAGGACCTCGCAAAACGAGCGAATCGAAAATGTATGCAAAACAAAACTTATTCCTTCTTCCCTTTTTCTCTTTTTCTCTTTTTCTTTTTTTTTTTTTTGTCACACTCTGCATGCATTTATTCCTAAGCAAATTAACAGTATTTGGTTTCGTTCATTGGTACACAGCTGCTTAAAGTTTCCATGACTTTTTCGTATTGAACTCACACATCAGCTGAAAAAATATGAAAAGACGAAAAGACGAAAGGACATCCTCCTGTGATATCTGCTTTCTATGTTCTAAAAACAAAATGGGTTTACCCGCTTATTACCCGCTTTCTAATCATGCCTTCGCAGTTATATGCGTTGTATGCGTATGTATATGCGTACAGTTCGTCATAGTGCGTAAACCGATCATCACTTGAAACAAAAATATATAAAAAATTACATGCTGTGTGCTGTTAATGCTGCTGTAATGCGCACATCGTGTGGAAGAAGTTATAAGATACACAGTTTACTTCGAACCGATCGCCGCCTCTTCCCAGTTTTCATCTATTGCCGAGTTTTACGAATGTGTGTGAATGTTGCATATAATATTTGGCAGACCGACTGGCGAATGAATTTTACTCTTATCACAAATATGTGACCTTTGATGCATATGCATACTTCTGTCTGTCCCTGGGGAATGAAAGAAGTAATGCAGCAGTAGTAGTTAGGAAAAAAAAAAAAAGATTTTCAGACTGAATGAAATCAGCCTTAATTGATATGATTTGTGATTTTATGATTTTGGATCTGTTTGCACGTCAAAAGAATGAGAGAACAAAGCACTCTATAGAAAGGGAAACAAAAGACAAAAGACCTGAGAGATTCTCTCAACCTCTATCGCTATTTAAATTCGTATTAAATATTAAGCATTATTTAAATTTTAATCAGTGTTACCCACCAGGACTATTTTAAGATTTCTATTAGATACAAAAGAAAGCGGTATTAAAACCTTTTGAACCGCCGATTGCTGCTTTAAAAGAAATCTTGTTCTTTTTAATTTTTTTTTTTTTTTTTTTTTTTTCACTATTATTGCTTCAATGACGAGAAACAAAATTTTGATTTTATAATCGTGAATTTAGTGAACGGACGTACAGACAAACAGATAAATTTGCTATCTGGATGTTAACGTAAATGAATCGACTCTGATATCTATCTGAATGTATTCGAAATATTTAATTAATGTAACCTGCGGCGACAGGTACATACAATAAAATATGTGATCAAACTATGGCTCATGAGTTAATAACCGGACAGAGTTTCCTTTTTTTTTTTAATAAGAACTCCGAGATCAGAGACATAAAGAAAAAGTCAAAAATTCAAATTATTTAATATGATTATGACCGGTCCGGTCTGGGAAATGATTTGAAGCATTTTAACTTAAAAAAATTGGTGAGCCATTTGTGTAATGATCGAGGTTTCGTTAGCATAATCCCAAGTTTAAATCACTTCTCGCGCTACCGAGAGAGGGGGCGAATCTATGATTAACTAAAATCAATGCTCAATGATTAGGGAAACTCGTCTTAAAAGAAGAATTTATTCGTCATTTGCAACTTTACGAGAAAAAAAAAAAAAAAAAAATGACATTCGCACATGTCCTAAGGAACATTTCCAATTTTGAAGAAAAGACTGCTTTCGTTATACAAAAAAATGTTGCTTATGTGAATGGAGATCAATTGTTTCCTTTAACAAGTAATTTTTGTCATTTTTGTCGTCACACCACACACAGTCCGTTTATTTTATTTATTTATCACATTTAATTTAAAGTATCGTTCATTTTGTTATCGCACATGTCATCATATTCGAGTTCAAAATATGACCTTGATTTGTTTAATTTTCAATATAGATTGAATGTGTCAGTTCCCATTGGCGGCCGTGTACCTGGAATACCCGGAACTGTTGTTGCTATTGGTGGGGTCGGTGGGATTGTCGTCTCGCGTACTGACAATAACTCCATACCGAATTCACGTCGCATGTGGACCTGCACAAACTGTTCCTATGCATACAATCGTATGTGGACCGAACGTTGCGAAATTTGTGAAACGATACGTTTACAACCAACGGTAACACAACCCAGTTTAATTACATTGACAAAGGCTGATAACATAATGGCATCATCATTAACAACAACATCAACAGCGACAACTATAACTAACACAAATAGCGCAACGACACCCACCACTGGTATGTTTGTTGTTGTTGTTGTTGTTGTTGTCCTTTTCACTTTTGTTATTCGACTACTATTTTCATTTAATAGATAATCCGGTCCGTGCTGGTGGAGATCAATGGACTTGTAAAAAGTGCACTCTGGTTAATTCGGTATCGGATAACGCTTGCGTAGTTTGTGGCGGCTCGAAATTGAAAAGTATATCGTCGATTGAAGATATGACGCTGCGTAAAGGTGAATTCTGGACATGTGGTCAGTGCACTTTGAAGAATTCTTTGGCAACGGGTGTCTGTAGTGCCTGTAAAGCTGTACGTTCACTGCCAATTGAAAGTGACCGAGACCGCATCATGGTAGCTGCGATTCCTGAGGGTTTGCTTATAAATTTCTTGATAAATAAGTTGAATTCACTATTATGTGTCTTTCTCTTTATAGAGCAATTGCGTCATTTAAATACGACGCTTAATACAGCTTTACATAGCGGTTCAGGTGGTAATATATTTATAGCTGAGGCGATTTCTCCTATGGGTTCTCATAATACGAAACCCCCAAGTACTGCTGCCAGCAACAGCCATAACGTCGGCAGCAATAATTTACAACTTCCGCCTATACGTACATCACGCAGTCCTTCACCACGCCAGAATCGTTCTTCATCGGGTGCCATACCCAAACGTCATAGTACTGGCAATACCGTAACTGGAATAATGCCACGTGTCAATCCTTGCTCAACAACCGGCACAAACTCACCGTCGTCCTCTAACGCTTTAAGTTCGAGCATTAATCAACAACAACAACAACAACAACAGCAACAGCAGCAACAACAGCAACAACAGCAGCAGCGTCATAATGCCAGCAGCAATATAACTGCAACAACTACCACATCGTTGACAACTAAAACTTGGCAATGTCCTGCTTGTACATACGAAAATTGTTCTGCTTCGGTAGTTTGTGAAATTTGTTCTAGTCCGCGAGGCTTGGCCAATGCTTTAACAGATTTAGTCCTTTTACAAAAATCCAATCGCCTGACAACCGACATACGTCAAGAAAGCAAATTAATGGAGAATCTTAGGCAGATTGAGGAAACTGAAGCTTTACACAAGTGGGAAAATATCATACAATACTGCCGCGACAATAATGAACTATTTGTGGACGATTCATTTCCGCCAGCCCCAAAAAGCCTTTACTATAACCCTCAACAAAGTATGGCCGAAGGTAATCCAGTTGTTCAATGGCGTCGCCCTCATGAAATTAATTGCGACGGCGGAGCGTTTCCGCCATGGGCAGTGTTTCGTACGCCACTGCCTTCCGATATTTGCCAGGGTGTTCTCGGCAATTGTTGGCTGCTTAGTGCTTTAGCTGTGCTCGCTGAACGAGAAGACTTGGTCAGAGAAGTCTTGGTCACTAAAGAGATTTGTCCGCAGGGTGCCTATCAAGTGCGTTTGTGTAAGGATGGCAAATGGACAACAGTGCTTGTAGATGATTTGCTGCCGTGCGATAAACGTGGACATTTAGTTTACTCGCAAGCCAAGCGTAAACAATTATGGGTACCTTTGATTGAAAAGGCTGTAGCAAAAATTCATGGATGCTATGAGGCACTAGTTTCGGGACGCGCTATAGAAGGCTTAGCTACACTAACGGGAGCTCCGTGCGAAAGTATACCTCTGCAAGCCAGTTCGTTACCTATGCCTAGCGAAGATGAGCTGGATAAAGATCTCATTTGGGCTCAATTATTGAGTTCACGAGGTGTACGTTTTCTAATGGGCGCCAGTTGTGGTGGCGGTAATATGAAAGTCGACGAAGAAGAATATCATCGCAAAGGATTACGGCCACGTCATGCTTACTCAGTATTAGACGTGAAGGATATACATGGCCATCGTTTGCTCAAACTCCGCAATCCGTGGGGTCATTTCTCATGGCGTGGCGATTGGTCCGACGATTCGGATTTGTGGACAGAAGAATTACGGGAGATTTTAATGCCACATGGAGCCTCGGAAGGGGTATTTTGGATATCATTCGAGGACGTTTTAAATTATTTTGATTGCATTGATATTTGTAAAGTACGTTCTGGATGGAATGAAGTACGTTTACAGGTATTGCGTAAACATGCTTCTATTCTCTCAGCCACTCTCAAAAATGCATTTTCTAGGGCACACTACAACCTTTATGTTCGATGTCTTGCGTTTTACTTACCGTTCTCGAGCCCACAGAAGCTGAATTCACTTTATTTCAGGAGGGACAAAGAAATTCTGAAAAATCACAACGGTCCCAGTTGGACTTGTGTGTAGTTATCTTTCGTACACGCTCGCCGGCAACACCTGAAATCGGTCGCTTAGTTGAGCACAGTAA
Organism: Glossina austeni; assembly: GCA_000688735.1. Lineage (NCBI taxonomy): Eukaryota > Metazoa > Arthropoda > Insecta > Diptera > Glossinidae > Glossina > Glossina austeni. Next base: position 153,561 of record KK502418.1, on the reverse strand, counting down.
ACGGCAGGTATGGAGTTAAAATAAAATACAATAAAAAAAAAATTATAATAAATAAATAAAAACAATTAGATAGATAAACTAGAGAGAGTAGAAACAACTCAAGTTGAAATGCTGAGCGAAATCTGAAAAGGCAGTTATACGAATCATTCTCACGCTGACCATTAAAATGCTAATTATTCGCATGCCAAGTTTTAAATCAATCATAATTTAACCAATCAGCGCACAATATTTTTTTGCTAATTGAAGATCTATTTGTGAATGAATTATAGCCACATTTTACCGTTTTCCACGTGCATGCAATTTCAGATCAATGTCTTCGTGTAGACATTTCATTTCTTGATAACGGATTTACTAAAATTATATTATATAAGTATCCACCTTCTATTTCAAAGTTTGTGACGGTGCGCTATGCAGTAACAAATGACAAGTGAACTAACATTTCAAAATCATATCGAAATAAATTCAAAATTTTACGCTGATCGGATATATATAAAAGGTTGAATGACAAGTACATATGCAGAGGAAAAGATTTCAAATAAATGTCGATTTTCCGGAACACCTTTACATACCTACATTTGTGTTTATGCGCAAGGAGTGGCAAGGATTGCAAGGAATGTCTATATCAAAATGAAAAAATGATTCAAAAATGAATGGAAAAAAAATGCATTTCAATATTTCGTTTTGCGTTAGATAAACCAGATGATAAGGGCTTTGAACGGGCGTAACAATCCGGTAACTGTCGACGAGGCTTCGATTTACTACGAATCATCGCATACTCGCGATTCCGAATAGTGGCTTCGTGATAGGCCAGACATCTGGCAACGTAGAAGCACAAATTAATGTCTATTTTGCTTAATTCAAACCTTTTTGGGACCTTTGAGATATTGAGGGCACGAATGAGGGACGTAATGTTATATGTTTAAACAACAAAAATGATCAATTTTTGTATTGAAAAAATTCGAGAGAATAAAATGGTTCATGCACTTGTTGTCCTTCAACCTCTATATTTATACTAATTGCCGAAGAAGAGAAAATAGGTTAGGAAATAATTTTTTTATTATTATAATAATATTACAACAATTAATTTAATCCCTCTTTATGACGAAGATAAAAGTGTAAAAGTGATGAGTGAAAACATAGTCATTACATAGGCAAATAGGAATTAGATGACAAGGTAATTAACAGAAAGGATAGAGAGAGAGAAAATTAGAAAAATATACGAATAATAAAATAATAAAGGATATGATTGTAAAAATGTTTGCTTCAATTTTAGGTACGAGGATTTGTAGGCTGTCACAAGATGTTAGAACGTGATATTTACTTGTTGGTGTGTTTGGCGTTCAATCATTGGCACACTGGTATTGAAGATCCTCAGCAGTATCCTCAGTGCATATTAGCCATACATAGCTCAAAACGTTTACTCGTCGAACAGATAACGCCACCTCCACATTTGCTGGCCGATGCCATTATTAGTTTAACACTTACAAAAGGGCAACGTCATGAGGGGAGGGAAGGAATGACAGCTTATTATTTGACTAAGGTAATTAACTTTGCCCTAATTTTTACATATATATATATAATAACAATAATAATAATAATAATAATAATAATAAAAATGTTATTAAATTTAGGGCTGGGCGGGTCTTGTTGTAATGGTGGAGAATCGTCATGAAAACAAATGGATACATGTTAAATGTGATTGCCAGGAAAGCTATAATGTGGTCTCGACGCGAGGTGAATTGAAAACTGTTGATTCTGTACCGCCACTGCAAAGGTGAGTAATCGATGAAAAAAGTTTTGTTTTTTTAGTAAACATTTTTTAAATAAATGCAAATTTTCTTCAAAATATTTTAGACAAGTTATTATTGTTTTGACACAACTGGAAGGCAGTGGCGGCTTTAGCATTGCCCACCGTCTAACACATCGTTTGGCCAACTCACGTGGTCTCCACGATTGGGGTCCGCCGGGAGCAACACACTGTCCACCCATAGAAACAGTACATGGTTTGCATGCACCGCGACTCATCACTTAATTTCAGCATTCACCCGTATTTTCTAGTCGTCAGTGAGTTTTTATTTTGATATATATTATTTTCTATGTATATTTTTGCAGACAAACCAAAATTTTCTAAAAAAAAAAAACAAACAAAAAAAAAAAACAAAAAAACAAAAAAAAAAACGGAGCCTATAAATACTTTAAATCCATACACTACTACTAATGCATAGACAGACATTGTATATCATTAAGAGTATTTATTTCGTATTATTTAAAAAAAAAAAAAAAAGAAAAGAAAAGCAACTAAGGAACAAAAAAAAGAGATTCTGTTTCACATCATTTCAAGAAAAGTTGTGTAAGTGTAAAATACGTTAAGAGAGTATTACAAACAAACAAAAAAAAAAAAAAGAAGAAAAGTAATAAAATGAATATAAATAATAAAAGTGAAGACTTTCCTTGAAAATCTCGCATTCTTCACGGTATCTCTAAGCTTGCGTGCTCTTCGAAATGCAACGCAATACAAACATCATTTAAGTTTAGCTATAACGGTATAGGGAGATTTGCATTCATAGTATACGTTGATGCAATATCTGAGTTCCTGATTGGAACAAAATACTTAACTAATGACTGAACAAAAAAGATTTCGTTTCTATATGCAGAGATCCGCCTGAGTGACCTCGACTAGCAACTCAATGGTCGTTGGTTCGAGTCTCAAGCGCGGCAGAGTTTTTAATAAAACCAATAGCCTTAGATGTTAGCGCTTTAAAAAAGTCTTTGAATTTAGTTCTCTAACTAAATTATAAAGACAATAATACATATGCAGACAGTGTCTATGTGCCAGGTAGTAATCAAATGTTTCCCATTGCGGATTAATTTTTTCTTCATAACACCAATGATATGGGTATCAAATAAAAGAACTTGTAGAGTAGAATGCGAAAAGCTTAGTGCAGTGCGTCAGAGCGTAGAATGCGATAGCGTGTATTGATTATAATATAATTATGACGGACATTGAATACCTAAAGTCTTGGGCCGTTTCTTCGACATTAAAATCTTAACTGGACTATGCGTTCATGTTGGGATGTTTGCAGATATGAGTTTCTTACTTGTTGTGTTTGTTGTATTTTTTGATATTACTTTACCGATCCCACTTGACATATATATATATATATATATATATATTGTATATATTGTAACGTATTAATTAAATATGTTATACAATGATGTAAATTGTAGATCTACGAGCCTATCGCATGCTTTCCGGCCTGGCTCGTCGGATGGGTTGGGTAAATATTTATATTAGGTTCGTGATAGATAGTTTAACTGTTTCGCTACACCTGTCTCATTATTTTAGAATAACATGCTTACTGAAAATTTTGAATTTGGAATACTTTACGGAGGAAACAAAATAAATTTATAATTGTGCCCCATTCATTTTGCCTATCCCTCACCCCTCAGTCACATCCCCCCCCAAGAAGTCTCACCAGTTTTCAGGCATTTCAATTATAATACATATTTATTGTAGATTTAAAAGGAAATTAGGTAAAATAACAACAAAAACAAATCGTATTCAGCTAAGAAAAAAATTATATATTCATAAATGTTTTTTTTTTTTTTTTTTTTTTTTTTTTTAAATCTAAAAAAAATCAAGACATTTGTTTTTTTTTAAGGATTAAGTAAAAGTAAACGCCGCTGAAGGATATAATCAACAATACAGAAATAATTTTTTTACAAAAAAAAGATTAAGGAAAATTATATACAAAAAAAACAACAAAACAAAAAAAGGTCGTCACTCCGGATCGTAAATACCTTGTTTAAATTTTTGGGTTCAGTCTCTATATTGTTTTTTTTTTTTTTTTTCTTTTCTTTGGCTGGTATCCCCCTTTTTTTTTGCGCCTTAAGTTTCCTTTTCTGCTACTCCATGGGTAATAAAAAAAGAGCGAAATGCACATTCGCGTTGAATGTATTTATATATAATTTTTA
>KK502418.1:125884-149365 GCA_000688735.1 Glossina austeni | reverse complement strand
AAAAAAAGATTAAGGAAAATTATATACAACAAAAACAACAAAACAAAAAAAGGTCGTCCCTCCGGATCGTAAACCCCTTTTTTAAATTTTTGGGTTCCATCTCTTTTTTTTTTTTTTTTTTTATAGTGTATATTACAATATGTGCTGAAATTTCTTATAGATTGCTCTTATGATTGTAAAAATCAATAGAAATCATAATGAATTTGAATAATGAATTTATAGAGGTTAGGATAATAGTCTTAAGAAATTGAAAAGGTGTTAGTCCGATACGAATTTTGGGCGCAAAATACTTCATTGTTGTGAATAATTGTGCACAAATACACGTGATATGAATAATCGGAGCATCGAAGGATATGTATGCGTACATGGCCTAAATTTTGTAGACTTCATTTTTATACGAAATTGCTGTAATGTTTTGGGTCAATTCCCGTCAACACATATTAAAACTTAGACATATCTGCTCTTACAGAGGATCAATTTTTGTGAAATTCCTTACAGGAGATATAGTATTAAGATCTATCCTAAGCCCTTCTGCGTGTTACATACGACCCCACTAACTTAATATACCCTAGACCACACAACATTGAAAATTAACTATTCAATCGTTGATTCTCTTCCGTGTATTTTTTCTAGAGTAGCGCTTACGTTATTTATCAGTGCTTTCTCCATTCATTCGTGAAATTTGTCATTAGGATGAAAGGAAAGAACAGCTTTGAATCACTTTCCCACCACCGTCATACGGTGATACGGGGAATGTGATCACCGTCCATCCTTCCACAAATGTTTAGCAATTTTATTCGTCCTCAGTCAGTTCCTCTGAAAAGATTGAATTTTCCTATTTTGCATTTTGCGTTCATAGTTAAAATTAAGAAATTTCCGAAAGATTTTTAAGAAAAATGTTCGCATATTCTCACCCTGCTAACCCATAAAATAAGGCAGAATTTTATGTAACGTCTTATAAACAAATTGTAAAATTTTCATAATCGAAACTTTTACTGAAATCCCGTTTGTTAACATACCCGGGAAATATTTCTCCCGATTCAGTAGTAATTTTGTCAATCAACTTGTGAGCCGACAATAATAACAACAATAATTAATTGACAAAGTCACCGTCAGAAAAGCCGTTTATGGTTTTTTTGTCTTATTCGAGCAACAGCCAAACTATTCCAAGTTTCAATAAAACATTTCAATTGAAATAAACAAAAAAGTTTCTAAAAAACAAAAATCTCATTGACGTCGCAGTGAGTTCTGCATTTATAAAGCTTAAGTGAAAGAAAGAAAGAACGAAAGAAAAGAAAAGAAAAATACGGACAGAATCGAGTAAACGCTGAAAGTTATTTTCTTCTTTTTTTGTTTTTTTTTCTGTCTTACTTGGCTAACCTCATAGTTGTCCGTTTGACAAAAACCTTCAATGAATTCCAGGTAAGTTAACGGAATGTTCTTTTTTTTCATTTGTAGTGACCATGAAAAGTAAAAGCTACCCGCCCGGTCAGGGGCCGCATGAAAAAGATTTTAATACTTTTATTAAATCGCAGAAATCATTAAGTGAATGATTTCGAAGCCCCCGAATGTTAGTCAAGAAATCGTGTGTTAAAAAATTGGGAGCAGAAAATGATTCCAAATCTTCCTATATATAGAGAACAAAACAACTCCGTAAATGCAGCTTCAATCTCAAAGTCACATCGGTCTCGAATCTCTAACTCACATCGGTTCTAATGGCTCTACCAATGTCACGGTCGGGCGAACAAATTCTTACATCAACTATTATGATGAGAACTCTTTTTAATTGTTGTTGATGATGTTGAGCTTTGGGAAAACGTTGATAGAAAAAAGATTCATCTGACGGGAAATCTTTTTTTTTTTTTTTTTTTTTAATATATTTATAAATGTTACGAAAATGCCATTTTTCATGATTTCGATTTTTGGTGAAAATTAGTCGGTTTTCTAAGAAACTGAATTCTGAAGAAAGGGGAAAACCAAATAAACATTCCTGGAGCGTTATCTGTATCGCGCACCTGGCGACTAGCGTCAAGATTAATAAAAATTGATAGAAATATTAGCGAAAAATGGATTAACAGGTTAGCCGATTAAAAATGTTGCGATCAATTTAGGTAATGGAAAAATTAATTGAGTCAAGAGTAAAATGTAAATTGTAAGCAGATTTCCTATAATTTCGAAAATAAAATCGAAAAAGCACGATTTAGCGGTTCGATCCTATTCCAAGAAGAAGTTGAATAAATAATCTAAAATTCTTAAAAGACGGATTTGCGGATTCCAATATTAAAAATCTTCAGTTGGTTCAAATGGTTTAAAACACCTGAGAGCTATAAGCAATCGTAAGACCAAACTCCTTTTCAACAATCCACAAAGTGAATAAATTAATTTTACTACACGAAATTTAAAGACGGAAAGAGATCTCGGAGCTTCAAAATTTGGATCTATTCGTAATAATGAAAATGATCTAAAAAATAATGCCCAGTCTGATGTTTTTAATTAAACCGGTGAAGAGATTACATCATCGAGATACTAATGACCGTCACAAATTTATTCCGATCCTGAGTGGGAAAAATTTTGTTAGTTAATTACAGACCTATCACTCGTCTCGATCATACCTGATCGTTCTTTTGCATATCAAAAATAAAAGTCTACCAATATGTGTACAAATGATTTCATTTTCAGAATTTTAAGGGGAAAAAGGGTAAAAAAAAGTTGTGAAACTCCCTCTTGACATCAACAAAGACTATGACGACTGTGTTGATCTGAATAAATTAGGTAAAATTCTTCGTGAGTTTGAAATACTTCACTTGGGATTCACGATTTTAAATTTCCTTTAATTTCGCACGGGTTGGGATTCATGGGGGACACCAGCAAGGCAGCTGCGTTTGCCCTATTCTCTTCAATTTTGGAGAATGACAATAAAAAGAACCGCATTATTTTAATTCATTTTTGCAATCATTCTCCTACATATCTATATGCTGATAAAATTATATTAATTGTAACAACAATTTTTCCTAATTTTCGTAACCTCGTTTCTATTGAAAATTCTAACACACTTGACATTTAAAACTGCGGCCATTAAATTATTAGTCGCTATCGTTTGTCTGCTCGTGTGTGTCTGTCTACTCATGCGGACCAAAAATAGAAAAAATATTCAGAAATATTTTGAGTTTGTAACGTATATTAATATGCATATACGCTTTTCAATGGTATTATCCTCGAAAAATTTGCTGAAAATTATACCGAAACGTAATGCTCTGTCTTATTAGGAGTAGTCGACCTTTGAAACATTTAAATATTGTTTATAATGCCATCTGCAACATTTAAATACTACAAGTTGCATATACATACTTCCATCAACATGTTGCACAGGAACATAATAAGACTGAAACAGCAAATTTTCATGTAAATTATTATGAAACAAAAATTATTTTTCTTTAGTTATTGCCGTTACTTATTTTTATCAACATTTTAATTTAATTAATTTTAAGAATCATTCAATTATCAATCTCTGTGGTAACAGAGATCCCTCCTCCCATTTCCGCTTAGTATTCTTAATTTCTTATAAAAGATTCATGTGTCAAGAGCCACCGCGATGCTTTCCCATTAAATTGAAAAAATTTTGTACCTAAAGATTTTCTTACCAAATGCAAAAACTAAATGCATTAATACGCCTAACCGGACAAAATTATATTTTTATTTTAATTTTTATATTGGCTGAAGCATCAAAAATGCACAACCGGCAAAGCGCTTAAGTGCAATGATGCGTTATTCCTATTTGCGGGATGGCACTTGAACTTTGCGGGCTTTTTACGAGACTGTGTGGGCACAAATAAAAACGAAATGAGAAAAATTAAATATTTTTTGATTCTAATTAAAATCTTTTTTACGTGATACGATTTAAAATATTGTATAAGGAATAAAAACGAGCACTAAGGACTAAGTTTTCTTTATGTTTTATTTAATTAATCAGTCAATAATTTAATTTGCTTTTACATTAATTTTCTTATGATTGTTTTCCATACATTTGTTGTTTATATTTATGTCGAGTTCTTTTTCAGTTTCATTTCTTAAACTATCTTCTTCTTGTTTATATTTGCATCGATTTCCTTATTTTCTCTTATCAAGCAAGATGGTAGAGTGGCTTCACTTTGTGAGACTTTTTAACTCGAAAAACGGAAACGGAACGCACCATTATCTTTAAAACCCAATGTATTTTGGTATGGAATCACTGCATCCTATGGACACTTTGAGGCAAATTTCCCATTCATTTAATTGTCTCTCTTCTTTGCTTAGAATAATTTCAAAGAAGCGAGATGTAATGTGAGTGGTGCGAATAACTTCGTATTCACCTATTCCGAAATCACTCAACTATTAAATATAAAGCGCCAGATGTTGCTTTCTGTTTTTCCTACTTTGACTGATGTATCAACTTTGCTTCTTAATGTATGCTGATGATGTGAAATTGCCTCAGACTTTTGACAAAGCATCACATCATCTAAAGCAAGATTTAGAAGACTTATTGGTTTGGGGTAGATATAAATATCATGTCTATTAATTTACGTAAATGTAAGAAATTGTCTTTTGTAGAAGCTTGTCTATACGGACACCATATATAGAATACTTGAGAAGATCGTTGAAGATGTTCCATATTTTACACCATTTGGGTGTTATTTTTGATTCCAAACTTTGCTTCCATCTGCATATACGTTCGATGTCTGATAAAGCGAGAAGTACTGTGGAATTTACTAAGAGGTGCTATCGTGAGTTTGAAGACCCGTACATTACTAAAAGTTTATTCATAGCTTTGGTTAGGCGAATTCCAGAGTACGCGTCAATAGTGTGGTCTCCAAGTCATGATTATGCCATTGATTTGAATGAGTCTGTCCAAAAAAAAAAAAAACAATCTCTTATATCTGCTTTACGTGAGTTAAGACCGAGCTGCAATTGCATTCTACCTCCATTTGTTCATTGCTTGAAATTGATTAACATTTCTGCCTTTTATGAACAGAGACTTGCACTTAATGCCGCCTTTGTGGTTACATTGGTCAATGGTGTAATCTTGTCGTCAGGTTTAATTGGCGAATTCATTTTAGAACTTCATAGCGTGTATGGAGGCACTTTATTCCAATTAGCTTACTGTTATGTCGCTCGAACTGCGAAAATGTTAACCCCTTGAAAAAACACTAATGATTATTATCATTTATTTGCTTTTTATGATTCGATTAATCGAATCAAAATGTTGCTAATCCACTCACTATAATTGTAAAATGCGCTATTTTCCAGCTCATATGTACATAAAATGAATATGCAATAGAAAAAACTATAAGTTCACTGCTTTTTATTATTTATTATTAATGAAATAGATAATAGTCAGTTAAATTTTAAGTTGAAAGATAAGTGATTTTAAGTTTCGTTACATATCGTGAATATAAGCCGAATAAAAAGATAAATAAATAAATAAATGAAAATCAAGAAGAAGTAGTCTCATCCTACGACCCTTTTATTATGCTATGACCTTTAAGTTCAATCTGTTTATTTACATCAATAAATTAATAAATGAAATATTGTTTGTCCTATTGTTTCGTTTATCAATCAATTCAAATTCAGAAGGCATAACGTAAGTCAATATTTGCAGCAGTTTAATGTTAGTTTAGTCGTTTAATTCAATTTTTGCGTAAAAACTTTCGAATTAACTGTTCAAACTTTTAATCGTTTCATCTTAAATTATTGATAAGTTAAAAATTGGTTTTCTTTATCTTTCATGCGAGTACATGGTCTCATTTGCTTTTAGTTATTTAATTTTATCGTCAACATCTGGTAACTCTGCGAAAAATTTTTATTAATAGTAAGTAAGTAGCGTTTCACTAAAAAAAATAATCGGTTTTGTACAAGAAAAAAAAAAAAAAAAGGAAAAACGTTGTGTAGCCAGTAGCCATACGAAGAAAAAATTTATGATTTTTTCTTTCACATTTTCCTCGGTATGCAAAAACTGAATTCAAAAAATTCTTTTGACTAATTGAATTGTTGAGGCAGTAAAAAAAAGAATCGTAATTTAATACGAAAAAATCCACTAATGGAGATTGTTGTGAAATTATAAAAGCTATAGTGAAGTACAAGTAATAACAAAAAAAAAAAAAAAAATAAAAAATAAAAAAAAATAAAAAAAAAAGAAAGAAAGAAAGAAGAAAACAAAATTTTCTGGTGCATACAATTTTTTTTTTTTTTTTGCTTTAGAGAAGTGGATAAATTGTAAGCCGTTGTCTACATTATTGGCTGCTGTTACTGTTTTGCTTTGTCAAGGCTATCGCAGCGAATAAAGCAAGTGGAGTGCAATGTAAAAGTAAATATTAATAAATAAAAATAAATTATAAGGAAAACAATGTCATATCCACCCAGACTGCCAATGCCGCCTTATATGTATCCCTCAATAATGCCACCTTATGTAAGTAATAACGGAAACGAAATTAGAGATTTCGGACAAATCTGATTCATCTCGGTTGGTTACCAAATTCTATTTGACTTGCCGTTCTTTTTTTGGTGACGAACTTGTTGAGGCATTGTTGGACTAAGGAACCTAAGAAAATTAACAAAAAAATGACAGTTTAATATGTGACATGATATGGAATAATTTATTTAGTTACATTATTTTTTCCCATTTGTATATTTTGAAAAATATCTTTCACATTCGTGTTTATTGAAGTCGGGACTTAGGTATATTGCATTTAAAAGATACAGATCAAATAAAAATGAAATATCAAAAAAAACAAAAGCAAATTAGTCGAGTCTAATAGAAATGCACTTTTTCAGATACATAGAGACCGATGCGTTAAAGACTTGCTCGGATCTAATAGAAAAAAAAAGCCACTAACGAAAAAAAAAACAAAAAAAAAAGCGATTCCTAAATACGTTCAGATGTGTTAATGAGTTTGGAGCATACACAGCAACAAATCTTTGAATGCATCCAAACTACTCTTCAGAGATTGGCAACAAATATTCTGTTTTCTCGAAATATCGAAATTTTTGTAAATCAAAAAAATATGCATCCAAATGAAGAGGATCCGACAATAATCCTTTTCACTGAGATGAATTTTCTATATGAAAAACCAGCTATTTATATATGTGAATAATTAGTTCCGACTAGTTTTATGAGCACCGATTCGCAAGCAGGGAACCCACAATTTTTTAAAAACTTAATTTCTTGGTCATCTAAAGATTTTTATAAATTTATTGGATGGTTGCCTCTTGTATATCGAGGAAAGCAAATATCGAAAAAGTCGAGTTGTGCGTTCACGTGGTGCCTGATTACGAAAAACCCAATCGGTTTGCTCATACGCTTGTTTAAAGATAAATTGTAATTAATTGTTCATGTTATGCTTACACTTACTTCTTGTGTTTTCGTCGATAAGGGAATTAAAAGAGATAAGGAGAGTCGGAAATTAAATTCTTGACAGGAGTTGTCAGGAAGCTTAGAATGCTTATAAAGTGTTGCGTGTTGACAATGAACAATGCTCCTCCAACCAATATAATGCATCTCCACATATCCTAGTCAATCCAAATATTTAATGTAAATACCAAGTGTGATGATCAATTTCCCTCCTATTCGTCGTATTTCTATTATTGATTTCCCCCTTTAATGGATTCGTAAACGTTATGAAGAAAAAAAAAAAAGAAAAAAAAAATCAAATCTCATATATATGGGATGTCATGGAATCAAATGTGATATAATCAAAAAATCTCTCTTATCACAAAGCCTAAATTCATATACAAATTCTTTAAAGTGCTAAAATAATATAAAACTTTTGTTCTATCAACGGAAAAGCAAACGCTAGAAGACCTTAAGTCATTATATTAGTTTAAGAAAAAAACTATGCTGCTGCTAATAAGTAACGGATTTTGACTGACGGTCAAAAATAAGTTAATGTTAATAATTTCAAATTTCAACGACAACAACGGAAAAATTCTTGTTAACTCCTAACAAAATTGATTGAAAGTTGTGTGTGTTTTTAGGCAAGAGAAGGAGGTCGAAAGTGAAATTGTTAAAGAGTGATCGTTTCGTAGTCGTGCTTGCTAAAAATTTCGACAGAAATTTAATTCCATTATAACCATGGCATTCATTCTATGATGGTGGTATAAGAGTGTTTAAGATGTCTTTAGCTGTATTTGTGCATTATCGTTAAGCAAAGTTAGCAGTTCGTCATGTAAACACTAGACACTTTCCCCTCATTGTAGTTTATGACGTCTTTTTTAATCCAATCAAATGCATAACATTTTTTTGATTGATTACAAAGAGTGACGGAAAAGGAAATAGTGTGAATAGAGTCAAGTTTTTATGCTCTTCATATCGTTAAAATTGAGATGAAAAAAAGTGAAGACTTGGGATTTTGCTTTTAGATGACAAAATAAAAGAGATTTCGCGAACAGAAAATGAAAAAATCCTTAAATCTATATTATTATTAATAATTTGCAAGTGAAGAGCAAATGTGAGTTTAATATCTGACTTCGTCTGTCCCAGTGCCAACTGCCAGCAGTTTAGATGGGGGATGGGTATTAAAAATTCGTTTGCTTGAAAATGCTTTTTATCGACGGTCACAACTGAGAAAAGGAAAAAAACTTTCTTGTTGATACAATACCCCTCCGATGACATTTTTGCATTTGCCTTTCGTTACATTTGTTTGTTATTTTTTTTTTTGTTTCCATTGTTTAAAACTTTTCCTATTGCATATAAACGAGGAGGCAGTGCTGCTGTCACATAATGTTAATTTTTGTCGCAGTTGTTTTTTTAATTAAAGCCGTTTGTTTGTAACGCATAAAATCGTTAATGCTTTTTAGACGTTTCGGATAGACCCGAAACTTGTAAATGTCCGAAATCATTCTCGGTTATAAGCTTAATGCTAACTTTTAGTTGTCATCTTTTCCAAAATCCAATAACGAAATAAAATTTCACGTAAACACCGTCTTTTGGTACGAATTTGCACTTCTTTAACGTTGCCACCTTTAGAAAATTCGATATACGATGTTTTAAAAGATGATGTCAATAAAATAAAAATAGCACACAACACACACCGTCATGTACGTTTATTAATTGTTACACCTATTATTAGCACCCGGTAGATTTTAACTGCTTCTACTCGCATAATTATTATCAAGCGCAAACATAATTAGTTTGCTTTTTTAAGCGCATGAGAAGCATTTAATTCGTCTCTAAATGCATTAATAATTATTAGCATGATAAAATTAATTCCGAATCCATAAAAATCACTTGAGAATAAAAAAGGAAAAGAAAAAAGAGAAAAGAAAAACAACAAAAGTAATATAATCAAAAATATTATCATTTTTTTTTAAATTAATGAAATGATTTCTTAGGGTAAAATAAAAAAATAAGTTGAGCACTAGGAGCAACATAGTCTGACGATTCTATTTTAAAAAAGAAAATTACGAGTTTTTAGTTAAATAAAATGACATTACATTCTGCAGTTAATGTCAGGATCATCGTCAGGATTTCCATAGGGTTAATTGTTTCGAATGCGATTCTCCTCTAATTAAGGGAAAAGTTTAGACAGTCATAAAGCATAATAACTTTATTAAAGAATAAATAAATGCAAAGCAAAAAGAAATGCTTTCGTACTATAATACGCATATTGTATATATTAAAAAAAAAACACGTCATGAAAGAATTCATTTACTTAGTTAGCTTACAAATAGACAATTTGAAAACGTGATTGCGAGTTGTGTGTGCGTTTCATTTTTTATTTTTGAATTCATTTCATTTATACGATATATAATTGTATAAAAAATAAAAAATAAAAAAAAAGAAAAGGCATCAACAACTTAAATATAATGCTGGACACTTAATTCAAATTAGTCTATATATCATTTTGTGCAGTTATATCAGTTGTGCAGGTTTGTCGTTCAAAGCAACCAATGATGAGTATGATTGCCGCAATATTGCTACATATACCGATTACCTTCGTACCTTCGTAAGGCTCATTAGCGCGAATTAGATGATACGAAATGGTATGACCGGCTTCCTGTCCGTCCCATAATATGTTACAAACTCAAAATCTGAGAATAAGTTTGTTTAAAATTCCAGAAATTTTTCTCTCTTTGCGTAGAACGCCATTTAAGACGATGGTAAGGTCTGTTTGGTTCACAATTAAAACTTTTAAAGGATTTTTACTCTTTCAACAATGGGTAAATTTGACCCTTGCAAGGAATAATGCTTAAGAAGCATGAAAAGTTCTACATATTTTTACGTAACTTTTGTTTATATGAAAATGTCTTAAATTGTGTTTGCTTGGTCTATTTCTAGGAAAAAGGGGTCAACTCGACCCATCACGTTTATGCAATCGGTCGAGCTGCCTCATCGATTAAGAGGCGAAGTCTAAAAAAAATTGGTTATCCTCTGCTTATAATATAAAAGTTTTCGAAAAACTGGTACTTTCATGATCGTCAAAACCAACTGCTGCATGTTCGATCCAAAAGTGATCTCAATCGGCCGCCTACCAACACATCCAAGATAAATGATAAAATTTCAATTGCAATTTATTTCCAATTCATTCTTATGAACTTTCATATCTTTGTAAACTTCTTGCAAAGATCAAAAGTGGTGAGAAGATACTTATTCTGAATCGATTTAGACATCTCTGTCCGTTCGTCTGCTTGATGGACATACGTCCATGTGATTTTATTTTCAAAGTAGAGAAGTGAAATTTGATATGCTGACATTTCTTGGATGAAGGGCGAATGTTATTGAAAATGGATTGAGTCGAATCATTTTTACCATCATTTTCTATATATTTTCCACGTTTTGAAGATGTTCTTATATCAAAGAAGTTTTTGCGAAGATTTTTACAGTTTCTCGATAAAAGTTGGCGGCAAATAATTTTATACCACGATCTATAAATCTGGAAAATTTAGATTGGTTGAGACCGAATTTTTTTAAACAAAAAACCAGCTTTCATAAGTCAAAAAGGTCCAAAATAGTAATTCGACGTATAATTTAATGCACTCAATTTGAGATACATAGCGAACAGATAGAACCTTTTTTCGCACTTCAGTCCATCCATCCAAAAGTTCTGATCGAAAATACACCCATTTACGATAATAAGATTTACGATTTAGATAAGACGCAAATTTTGGGTAATTTATGAGGTGAAAGAGGTGAAGAACACTAAGCTCTTGCGCAATAAAATTAACTCCATCTAAGGCTTTCTCATAAGACGTATATGCTTAACATGGGCCAATTTGCTTTATATTATGACAAGAAATTTTAAATAGTTAATTAACATACAAGAAAAACATAAATATTGTGTCTTGAATGAATTGATGAGTTGAATATTATTTCAAATGTTTGAAAATATATAAATTTGTAAGGCTAAGGGACTTGTAAACAACATGAGGGAAGGACGTACAATGATCATCTTAACAACAACAGGAACAGGAACTTGGAGTAAGTTATGTTAAACCTTTTGAAGGCACTTGTAGAGTATTTCTTTGCAAATTTTTTACTTATACAAAAGTCGGCAAAAGTTTCATGTAAATTTTTTTATTGATTATCTCGTCGGGTGTTTTCAATATTAAATTAAATAATGATAAATAAGATTTATCAGTTTAGTAAAATGTTGTTATTTAAAAAAAAAAAAAAAAAAAAAAAAATGATTAGCGACTGACGGACATGATGACTACATCGAATTACTGTATAAAGTTTTCATCATTTTCGTCATTTTTAGAAAATTGATATAACCTCCGGTAGCGGGTGCGAAGATAGATAAGCCATAATATTCCCCTATTAGTTTTTTTCCTTTTTGCAGATTTTTATGTGTAGTGACTTGTGGAGGATAAGTAATACAAAATTGGACAAACCCTTTGCGAATTTATACGGCAACGAGAAGTCGTACCCCCAAATATTGCTTCGGATATAGGTACCGTCAGCGAAGATGGACCAAATTGGTCCACCATACAGCCGCAAAAGTAATTATAACATTTATATTTTATTGTCAGTATTGCGGATTGTGATTAAAATACAATCAAAGAAAGTATAATAAATTAAATTAATTTATTTATACTTTTTGATATGAAATGAAATTAGGGAAGAAGGGATAAAGGAAGAAGAAAGAAAATTTGATTGAAATTAAAAAAGCAATCTGTAATATTGGCATTTCCTTTCGATATATTTTTGATTTAATGTTTTNTTTTTTTTTTTTTTTAACACTTTCCCTTTTAAAATTTTGGATATAGAGTGTCTACACCTGGCGGCCAGAAAGATTCAAGTAGTGAGAGCAAAGCTTTAAAGCAAAAGTCAGGAATATCCGCACGCTATTCTAGAACTACTCTACCGAGCAATTATTTTGAAAATGCATATTGTAGTAACACCGCTCACAATCTTCAAAGGCCATTAGAAACAGCAGCACAGCAACAAAAGCAGAAGAAAACTTCATCGAACGGAGAACAACAAAGTATTCACATCAAATCGTCGCCAATAACAACCACGTCATCATCCCTATCTCCAACGCTTTTGCGTCACTCTAGAAAAACAAGCCGATATCTTAACACAGCCAAATGTTCGCCAACTGAAACAACTGTAAAGAAGTCAGCTAGCACGCTTTATCGAGTTTTACAGGAATTCTCCGAGGATCTGCTTATACGAACAACAAAAACAGTCAGTCATAATCCGAGAACCACAGTAATGTAAACATTTTTGTTTTAATTTTCTTATAATGTACTTAAATCCAGACGTTAGACGTGTAAGTAGGGTGCATATTATCATAACATTCCTTTACGCAAAGTTATACTAAACTTCTATATAGAGTGCATGCATGGAGCACGCTTTGCAAATTCCACTTTCTTTTTTTTTGTTTCGAATAACGTATGTAAGTTACATTAGCTTTGGTAATCGAAGTCGGACGACTCCAAGTTTTGAATATTCAGAGGACCTGCTAATCAATATAGAAAAAGGTAGAAGAAAAAGCCTGAGATTTAAATCAAGTGTCAATAGCAGAAATATGATGGCGTTATTTAGTTTAATTGATTCTCGAATATATTTTCGAAACACCCACAAAAAAAAAAAAAAAAAAAAAAAAAAAAATGGAAAATGTAATTGTTGTTTAAAAAAAAAAAAATAAATAAATAAATTGGAAAATGTAATTGTTGTTTAATGAAACAACAACAGGCGGCCAGGACAGAACGACATTAGTTACGAATATTTACCAAATTTTGTAAACTAGGTAAATGAAAAAAAAAAAAAATGGCGTGATAGGTGGGCGAGGGGTGGTTAGCAAATAACATATAAGTAAAATCTTGGCGATATCGCCAAGAGAAGAGATGAGATACATGTCATGGTGAGAAGAATATTTAAGTTATATCTTTACAGTAGGAAGGAACGACAGGTATGATTGATTGCCAAATCCGAGTCTCGATTCTTTTTCTTTCAGCCCCCTTTATTTATTTAAATTTTTTGCTAAAGTATTTATTATTGATTAACATAATAAATTTTATCGTACAGCTCTACACCAATAAATTGAAACGATGTTCTAAGGATAGTGGGCAGGATAAATATTTGGAATCTGGTATTTTGATTGCGCCGAAAAAACAAAAAGCATTAGCAGCAACCATGGAAGAAACTAAAAGTCAAATATTACCGTCTGTCGCCCGTCGATTTGATGGGTCAGCTGAACAGGCGGCAACTCATGGTAAACAATCGACGGCAGGAGCTGACATTGAAGACCGGAATCCTCTTAGGCATTCCACGTCAAAATCATCGTCAAATATAGAAGCGACTCCTTGCACAGCTATACAAAAATATAATCCCAATATGCGTTTCATACGCAAGAGTGTCGAGCAATTGGCTAAAAGTGCCAACACAAACTATTTGGAATTGGAAACTGAATTTCCTCGCGACTACGATGATAACATAGAAATGTTATCGCGTGAAACGGAACATTTGGAAGAACAATTTCGCACTCCAACGAAGACAAGTACTAACGACCTGTCAGGACAGTGTTTAGTGCCGGTTACTTCTACACAACAGTCCGAAATTGATGAAAAACTAAGCGAAGCGGTGAAGGAAACAAATGTCAAAACGGGCAGCAATACATCGAATGTTAAGCGTGTGGGCTTCAAAGTTGAAGAGAAATTGGCCGAATCTAGTATCGTTTCCAAGGGTACGTCTAAGTTAAGTGGTCGCGTTGAATATTTAAAACAATTTAGTGCTGATAAGAGCTGTGAAACGGAACAACAAGCCGGATCGGATGCAATATCGCATAGTACCAATACCGTGGTGAAAACATCATCTGCGGCTGCTGTTCAAACAACTACAACATTTCCGAAGCCTCCTACTAAAGATGATGATGATGAACCGATAGCGATGTCGCCTTGCGGACGTTTTTTTAAATATGATAAAGAAGTGGGACGTGGCAGTTTTAAAACTGTCTACAGAGGTCTGGACACGGAAACTGGTGTGGCTGTGGCTTGGTGTGAACTCCTGGTACTTTACATACTTTACACATAAACCAATCGTTCTAATAATATATATATATATATGTACAAATTCATTTTGTCCATCTAGGATAAGCAAGTTAAGAAAAGCGAACGTAAACGTTTTCGCGAGGAGGCGGATATGTTGAAAAAATTGCAGCATCCGAATATAGTACGTTTCTACACATATTGGGAATTCAATGTGTCTCGTAGGAAGAACATCGTTCTAGTCACTGAACTGATGCTTTCGGGTACATTGAAATCGTAAGTGTTGTACTCGCGTACAAGAAATAATCTTACTTTACTTACTTATCATTCTATTTGTCGCGTTAGGTATCTTAAACGCTTTAAAAAAGTGAATCCGAAAGTTTTGAAATCTTGGTGCCGACAAATTTTAAAAGGACTCCATTTTTTGCATACGCGTACATTGCCAATAATTCATCGTGATCTAAAATGTGATAATATATTTATAACGGGAACAACAGGAAGTGTTAAAATAGGTGACCTGGGCCTAGCCACCCTAAAAAATCGTTCTCATGCAAAATCGGTCATAGGCACGCCAGAGTTTATGGCTCCCGAGATGTATGAAGAGCACTACGATGAGTCTGTTGACGTTTATGCTTTCGGTATGTGCATGTTGGAGATGGCAGTTTCCGAGTACCCTTACAGCGAATGCAAAGGTCCCGCTCAAATCTATAAAAAAGTGATATCGGGCATAAAGCCAGCTGCTCTTAACAAAGTTGAAGATCCTGCTGTCCGTGAAATTATAGAAAAATGCATAGAATTGAAAAAAGAAAACCGTCCCAGCTGCAAAGATTTATTGAATTCTGAATTTTTTGGAGAAGATATCGGCATAAGGGTAGAGCCCACGGCCACTGAAACGTTTCTAAATAATCCGGAAAAAAATGTCATAGAGTTTCGTTTACGTTTCCTCGATCCCAAGAAACGCTCCTCGAAGCATAAAGAAAATGAAGCCATACAGTTCGAATTCGACATTAAAAAGGACGACTGCGAGCAAATCTGTCAGGACATGAAGCAAGAGAACATTATATCAGAAGAGGATGCACGAGCCGTGGTACGGCTGCTAAAGGTTCAAGTATTTTCCTTGCTAAAAGAACGAGTTCAACGTCAAACCCAACTGCAGTTGCAAAATGAGAAATCGCGTTTGGAAAAACTTGCTCTACAGAAGCAAAGAGAAATGTTGTTACCATCAAATGTAGAAGAAGATGAGGAGGAAGACGAAGGTGATTCGGAGGAGGAAGAGGACGCTAGTAAAGGACAGCCGAACCAGCAAAGTCAAAATCCACCCGAAGGTGCACAAGTAATACAAGCGGACTCCAGCTGTGATCAATCTGCTAAATTGGGACAGCAACATCAACAGGTGACCGTCTATCAGCAACCAAAGACGCAATCACAACTTGTTACTGCTGCCAATTACCCATGTCAAGATCTGCAATCATGTCAAGCTATTTTGTCCCCAACGGGAAGGCAGTCGCAAACACAATTTTATACTGCTGCCCCAGCAGCTACAACGCAACAGCAGCAAACTTCTCAGGTATTACTTCCCATTTCCTATTTTTTTTATTATGTATATTAAGAAAAGATTCCCCCAAGAAAGGAGTCTAATCACTTTTTGACTTTTTCATAATTGTCTGTGTTGTTCACAAAGCACACGGTATGTAAGCTTATCCTAGGCTGTAGACATTTATGTCAATATATTTTGGTTTAAGAATTTCAATAAAATCGGGAATATAACGATTATTGTGTGTCTGATGCAAATTCATCGAAGTTTCCCCACGAAAAGAACAAGTGTTTGGAACTCGGGTCTTCGTTAATTATGGGTTTAAAAAACGACTACGAAACTTTTACTTGATTACTACAACATTGGCGATTGCTAACAGCGACATTTTATATTAAAAATATTTACTTTTCATATTAAACTAATAACAAGTATTTGATTTCAGGTGCACGCGTCCACTCAGCATCAGCAATTCTCACAGCAACCAAAACAGCAATTCGCTATGCAATATTCAAACATGCAGCAGCAACAGCCAGCTTTAATGCAACAACAGCAGCTGAATCAGCAACAAGTAGCAACTTTACAAACCTTGCAGCAGCAACAACAACAACAACAGCAAATTGTACCCCAACAAATATCACCTCCTCAACCGCAAAAATCGCAGGAAGTGCCGCAGCAAAAAATTTCGTCGCATCAACAGCAACCACAACCGCAGCAGCAACAGCAGCAACAACAGCAGCAGCAACAGCAACAACAACAGCAACAACAAACCCCGCCAATCCATGCCATAAAACACACGAACAACGCTAACAGCACTCATTATCAACATCAACAGCAATCACCAAAGTCTCCTAATCGTTCACCGTCCCAACAAGATGCCGACGATAAAGCAGCGGCCAATCGTGCAGCGAAAACACCTCGATCAAATCGTAGCACTAACGAACGTATTCCTAAACTTAGCGTTACCGGTATCGACTCTGGTACGGTTATTAACTGTCATATGGAGAACAAACAAAAGACTATAACATTTAAGTTCGACATACGCGATGTTAATCCCGTCGAGGTAGCCAGTAAATTGGTAAATATTGCAAAAAATCTTTTAAAAAAGCGTAACGCAACATCTTTTATAATTTATTTATTTATTTATTTGTATATGTTGTGTATGTAACGTTTCAGGTAGCACAAGATCTGCTGTCGCAATGTCAAAGTACATCGTTTATCGAAATGATTAATGACATTATACGTCAAGTAAAATCGAATCCTAATCAAATTCCTGTACCTACTATTTATAGACGTAATATTGAAAAGGTAACGTGTGCTTTAATGTCTCTCATATACAGTTAGATGCAGTTTATTATCACTTTATTATCAAACTAATGGGATACTATTACTATTACTACTACTACTACTACTATTACTACTACTACTATTACTACTACTATTACTACTACTACTATTACTACTACTACTACTACTACTACTACTAATTATATAATACAAGTTTGTTTATACGCTTCTTGATAGATTGTAACGAATTCTGAGACATTTTGTCTTAGCATTCAATGCTTTTCTCTGTTATCGTACTTAAAAATTGGTATTTCCTGCGTACTGTACTAATAAAATTTATGTACATATATATGTGTGTATGTGTATGTATATATGCATATTATATTTATGATTTATGAAATGCCATCTTTGCAAATGCAAATAATTTGTGTTCGATGGTTGATAAACTTTCGATCTCGATCTTATAGTAAGTGGTTGTATGTGCATTGATTGTTGCCGAGTGTTGTCTAGCATTGTTTTAAAAGAATATAATTGTTTGCAAAATATTAAAATGCTTAGCCATTATTATTATTATTATGGTCCATACCTTTAGAAGAGAAGAAGGGTTCCTTTACATGGATATAGTAGTTGAAAAAGGTATCACTTCTAGTCTAGTCAAAATTTCATTTTGGAACTTTCTCCGTGAAAATTGTATTTAACAAATAATATGATCGCACTTTGCATAAATGAATAAAAATGCTCGACCCATCGCTCGTTCGTTCGTCGTCACATAATAAAAAGCGAATACATTTAAAGTCATAAATTAATAATTTTTCTTCATCAAGATATGTATTTTTTTTTTTTATTTTTTTTTAATCATTCATATAACAAATGAAGAAGAAAAAAACTACATTCGCTTTAAGGTGAATCTTGGATAACCCACCACCTCAAAAAAATAGTACAAAAAAAAAAAAAAACAGGTAGAAATTATTTTAAAAAAAATGTTACACACACATATATTAATCAATTAATAACGAAAGCTCTATTTGAAGCAGAACTCTTATGCAAATGCTTAATATCCAACTATTGAATCACTTTTCTTAAGTACGTTCGGGAATCGTAGCGTTTCCTTCTATTCTTTTCCGATATGGTACGAGTTGATTCAGATCGCGTTCAACGAAATGATGGTAAATATGAGTTTTGTTGAGTGGTGAAGCTCCTCACACACATATACAATGCACGCTTCCATAGATACCCCCGTACGACGCAAAGGAAGAGAGGGAGGGAGGGAGCGAGCCGTCGTTGAAGTCGTTGAAGATAATAAAAAAGAACATTCAAATAAATCTTCAAGGCTTAAAATATCAATTAAATTTTGTGATCTCCAAATATCCGCTGAGGTAAATCCCCCTAAAATTTCTCTTTCTTTCTTCTCTTTCTCAAATTTCTCAATACCATCGATACGCGTACTGATTGATTCCTCATTAGATGATTAGATGGTAGCCGATTAGGGTGAGGCAACAAGCACCTTTAAATACTTAATCAATCAATAATCTCGTCCGTGTTTATGCTTCCATTGGATGACCTTACCTACCATAGGCATTTTCAATGATTTCGAAATTCGAATTCAAGGAATTTGGAGCGCATTCTTTATTCGATCGAATAGTTAGTACGCGCAATTATTGTATGTAAACTAATCCGCAGGCGTCTGCCGAAGCAAGCATCAAAGTTTATTAGGGCTCACTAGCTCGAAATTATATCACGATTAAATACGATTCCTGGCGTTTTTTTTTTTTTTTTTTTTTTTTTTTTTTTTTTTTTTTATAACATTTCATGGCACAAATATTTACGTGGTCGTTATGATTATAACAAAATTCAAATAGTTATAGCGCAGACAGTAATTTGGAAATTATTTATAAAAATAAAAATGTTTTTTTTTTTTTTTTTTAATTTGTCTAGAATTGCTTCACAATTTATTTATAAGATTGTGTTCGATTCCAATTTAATGGTTTCTCCACCATATGTTCGGTCCAAGGTCACTCCATTCTGCAACCTATTGTATAGTGATATCACGACATAAAGCTTCACTTAAATCGATGTCTCTCCTATTGATTGTAGAAACGAATTTTTTGTCTAGTGGGCCGAGCGCTTTTCAGTTTTTCAGTTTTTTAGTTTTTATCTCAATTTGTCAGATGGTTATTGCAAGAGCGGTCAGGACTTTGTGCTGTTCAAGGTGACATGTACTTCATATAGACCTCGCTATGATGTTAAAAAAGGAAAGACACATCTAGTAATATATTCGCCGTCCAGTAGTCCGCGCAATCTTCAGAGGTTGTCTTGCCGCATCCGCATTCTTCTTTTCATTTAAGTTCTAATTTCTTGTGATGGTGCGCAGAAGAAACTGCAATTTTCCCCCCCGTTATGTTTATGCATATATTCTGTGTTCTACTAATTTTTCGATTCAATTTATCGATTAACATAATAATATTTATTGATCGGTATGTTAAGCTTTGAGTATCAAATTCATTTTATTTATTATATGATTTTTGCTAAGCCTAGCTTACGCTTGGTCTCTGGTAAGGAGATGTTTCTAGTATTTACAGTTAATCGGTTACATAATCATATACTTCTTGAAAGCTGGAGGTGATACATTTTTCAATAGTTATTTGTATTTGAAATCGTAATTAAACAAAATCCTAATGAAAATAAAAAGGACTTTGCTTGCTTATAAGAAGAAGAAGATATAAAACTTTCACTATGTAGTTTTTTGATGATGGCGTCCTATTCTTTTGTATTGAAAATATCAATATTCGGACAATCATTATTTGAAGATATTTTTTCCTATTTTTTTTTTTTTTTTTTTTTTTTCAACCTATCAACCGTTAGTTTTGAAGCGACGAAAATCGAAAATTTTATTATTCATTCATAATTTTATTATTACTCTTACTATTATTATTATTGTTATTGTTATTGTTATTATTATTATTATTATTATTATTATTATGTGTGTAATGTGTATGTTTGTAAGTGTGAGCTTTTGAGTGTTACTATTAACATATATATGCGTATATATATATATATACTTTATATATATACTTTATATATATATATATATATATACTATATATATATATACTATATATATATATATATACAATCAATATTCATTAAGATATCTGAACATACATGTGGTAATTTTGCATTCCATGCGTATCGACATTTTCATCACGTACTCCGGCTTTTGCAAAAAAAAAAAAAAAAAAAAAAAAAAAAAAAAAGGAAGGAGTTTTTGTCACCGATATATATATATAGTGGTATGTTTTTGTTTGGTTTCGTTTCGTCGTACAAATGATCGAATCGTGTTTTTAAAAACGCTTTCTCTCACACAATCAAAATAAAAAATCAATAAAAAAAATCCATTATACACAAGAAGCTTTTCATTGAGTTCGTTCTCTCATAAGAGCATCGTGCTTAGTAATTTCTAAAGTATTTCTTCCTTTATTATTATTATTATGATATTTTATATACCACATAGGTGCGACATGCGTCTTTGACTCGCCAGCGTTCGGCTTTCAGAGCACACCAAAGGCATAGATCAGTAAGTTTTGAAAAAATCTCATGTACTTCAAAAAAAACATAATTTTTTTTTTTTTTTTTCCTCTTCTTTTCATTCGTAAAGTACCTGCTTTTTAGTTTCTTGTTTTATGTGTTTTTCCCTTTTTGAGTTGTAGCAGAATATTTAAAATTATAAAAAAAAGTAAAAAAAGTAAAAAAAGTAAAAAAAAAAAAAAAAAAAGAAAAAAAACCATATCATCCATCCGTCTTGAGGGGAGAATTTTTTTTACTAAAATTCCTTCTTCGGTCGATTTCTTCTTTAATTATGAGTACGTAGAGAAGCATTCGCGAGCAGTGATATCACGACATCTAAGTTTAAGGTCTGGGATAAATATTTCTTTTTTAAATCCCAGTAAATATGATAAAAATTATTCCACCCTTCCCACCGCCCTCCCCCCCGATGTAACTTAACATATGAGTGTAAGACTAGAGAAATTAAAAATTGTTTCCATATTCCGTACCGTAATATATGAACTCATTGCTTCTTAAGAACGATCGCTTGTCGATACTCAGCATTGTACTCATAACTTGTCTCTCTTGGCAATCAATTTTGTCCGATGAATCGCTTCATCAAATATGCAATGAAGTTATTTTATATTTGCATCTGTTCCCATTTTTTTGGCAGCACATTATCACACAAGTCCTTGCTTACTTAACATATCGAAAGGTATGGCGCGAGGTGAGGGATGAGGTAGTGGGCTTCCTTCATAAGTGTTCGCCGAAAATCTTTAAAACCAAGCTGACGCATATGCGGCATTTTAAATGAAAGAAGAAGCATAGCCACACCTTTAAATTCAAGCAATTGCAAGCGAGCGATTATTAAATTTCTTATTCACTTCCTAGAACAACATGAACATCGTAGTAGTGGCGACCCAAGCAGGCTTCGGGCAAATCGAAATCAAATTCTATTCTATTCAAAATTTCACAATTAATCAAATCAATCGAATCAGTTTTTAAAAATAAATTTATACGATTATCAAGTAATGCGAACTCCCACAATTCGTACCTGACACTACCACACTGACTATTATCCATAAATAAATTAGTAAATCTGCCTAAACCTTTTTTTTTTTTATTCAACCCTCGATAATTCGAACTCGATTCGAACAGATTTTGGGAAATATCCGATGATATGAAATTATTTTAAAATCCCTTTTTATATACCCATCACCGAAGAATGAGCGACATATTCGTTTTGTCAAAACGCTTGCAACCCCCATAAGGGAGCATCAGAGAGCCCCTTGATCAGCATCAAATTTTAAATCGACTTAAGCATGTCCGTTCGTCCGTCCATATTTTGTGCCATGTTTTGGCACTTTGAAAGTCCTTGCACGGAGGTTGGTGTGTAAATAGCCAAATCGGGCGAAGGACGAAGGGTCAACAGTACTGCGTAAAGTCAAAAAACACCTGTTTTTCAAAAAGCAAAAAAAAAAAAAAAAATGAAAATAGAAAAAATTGACCACGCCTAACCAATATTATAGGCTATCAAAATTGAATTTTTTTTCAATACAAACTCTTGACCAGTTTCATATTTGGAATGCATCTAAACATTCCCGTCCGTCCATCTGTCTTTCTGCACAACTGTATAGTATTTGTGCTAAATATTCTCTCGTTAACGAAAATAAAGATGAAAAAATGAAAGAATTTGCAAGTGACCTAAGCATGAAAATTTAGTTCTAGTTTTTTTTTCATTGTTGCAGGTGAACGATGATAACGGGTGTAAAAGATTCGGTCATGGCCAAATATAATTTTCATACCTGAGAGATGTGTCTTAAGGCATATTAAGTAAATCGACCTCTCGAGACATGGATTTGGAATAGTGTGTCCGTAAATGATCACTGGCTTTAGTTTTATTAAAGCAGTTAATATAAGATCTCCCACCAAGTCAACCAAATTAAAGAAATACATCGAAAATTTTGTATTCACCTTGAAGGTTGGATCTGTAATATCCACCGCTTGAAATCAATAGATTAGAGAATTGCACTACTACTTTACCTAATATGGGGCGTGTCAATTGATCGTTCAGTCTTATGCTTATAACAACGGATAGTTTGAATTAGCTCGTGTTACACGCCATCATCTCTTATACACTTATAGTTAGTTATAGGATTTCGCCTATTGTGCAACTATTTATGAACGGGTCAGAGATCACAGCCAGATCAATTTTCCACTTGCGGTTTACTTTTGGTCTTAATTGTTTTGGAGCAGCTTTCACATCGCATATAAGCTACGAATTGCAAATGATATCGTTTTGCCTGTTGTGGCGGTAGTTGCGAGCAGATTACTTGCACTTTCTACCCCGGGCTACCTGATCTGCCCCCTGCAGCAAATAGCGGATTTCTATTTTAGCACTTGTGTGCTCTTGTAGTAGTCGTGGGCTTTTCAATAACTCACTCGACCCGGTGAAATCAACTCTCGAAATCTTATGATGATCATATATATATATATATATATATAGGAATATATATAGATATAGATATATATATATATATCTATGATATGTAGATATAGATATATAGATATAGATATATATATATATAGATATATATGTAGATATAGATATATAGATATAGATATATATATATATAGATATATATGTAGATATAGATATA
>KK502418.1:115416-125635 GCA_000688735.1 Glossina austeni | reverse complement strand
TATATCTATATCTACATATATATCTATATATATATATATCTATATCTATATATCTATATCTACATATATATCTATATATATATATATCTATATCTATATATCTATATCTACATATATATCTATATATATATATATCTATATATATAGTTATAGCATCTCTTTTGGGAATTTTTAGGTGTTAGAAAAGAGAAGCGAACGCGAGTCTTGATGGCGGTGGTGGTGGATGCCAAATTCTAATTTAGCCAAAATGTCAGAGCGAATATGAAGCGATTAACGTAGAGAAATAAGAAAAATGTGCTCTTACTACGATTTTTAGGATTATAACGATAGCAAACAAGTGAAAATATTGAAAATTTTACAAATTGTCATAATTAGCGATTATTCGAAAGCCTTATATTTATTTCCCATATAAAATAAATTTACCGAAAAAACAATGCCGATCAGCTAAGGAATATACAAAAAAAAAAAAAAAAAAAAAAAAAAAACAGGAACTTAACGATCGTTTTATATTTTGTTGTGTTTGATTTGTTGTTAACCGTATGGTATTTAACAGAATGGAATTAATTTTTAAAATGTATTGGACTCTAGTAGGTGGTGGATATCCAAAATTTGCCATAAATTGTTTTCAGTTATTCTCTCTCCTAATTGTTTTGTTGTAATCTGTTTTTTCTTGATAAGTTCGATTTAATTTTTATGATCGAAAAGTCGTTTTAAATTCTTTGTTCAAAAATATAATGTTTTTACACGATCTTATCTCTCTTTTCATATATTTTACTACTAATTAATTGAAATTTTATTAATATATTTTTTATATATTGATTGTCATTAAATAATCAATAATATTATAAAATAAATGTGTGTGTGTGTGTATATATATATATATATGCATATAAATAATTTTAGCGCGACGAGACGTCTAGCGATTTGTCTAAGATGTTTGAGTCCTCTTCTACTACTACTACTACTACTACTACTACTGCTACTGCTACTACTACTACTACTACTGCGAATGGCGGGGATATTCTTAGTTCTAGTCTTACAACTTCCATAGCTACCATTGTTAAGAGAAATGATGAAATGAACGATGAACAGCGGCCTATGTCAGCGACGACGTGTTCGCAGCAGAAGCAAGAAATCAATGCAAACAGTATGAATAGTCATTGGTCGAGTACATCAACGCAGCCGATGTCGTCTTCAACGACTATTAATACATCGGAAGCCGGTTATAATAGCAGTGACAATATGTTAAGCTCGGCTTCAATGTCCCGTAAAGCAAGTACCGCTTCGGAATATACGTCGCTTTCATCCGACTACACACCGGAAAACACAATTACACCAAACTCGACGTTCGCAATCGAGAATCGGAACGGCGATAATTATTTCGAAATAAACGACAACGTGGAATTGCCAAGTGTCGTCGGGATCACACAGAACAAATTAGGCGAGCCTGATGTGTCGACAGAAAACGATGAACAGAAATGCTTAAGCAATTTGGCCCTTAAGGGCATTTCGCCAATTAGCCATGAGTACTGCTCTAGCACTGGCCCTGGCCCTAGCCCCGGCCCCGGCCCCGGCCCCGGCCCTGTTCAAAACACGGCACCAATGGCACGTAAAGTGTCTCGATTCTACGTGAATCCTGTAGTGCTGCCACGCACAGACAGTTCTTCCTCTTCAGGTATAAAATTTCCACATACAAAAAAATAATAATAAGAATAAGTAATAAGAATAATCAAAATAATAATAATTAACATTTCGTTTTTAAAAAGTTAAGTTCAATTCAATTAGCACCGAGTCCGTTGTAATCAACGACCAAATAAGTAATTCCCTACAATCTACCGATCGATCAATCGATCGATCCATTTCAATGCTTTCAATGTTTGACGAAAAAAAAAAAAAAAAACAAAATTAATTAATTAATTAATTAATGAATAATTATTGAATTCAATTTAAAAAGAAACTCTCTTGAAATTCCTGTCTTAGTTCAAATCAAAAATTCATATTAAATGCAATTTGGTTAATGTCCGTCCGAATATTATTCTGTTGTCGTTGTCGACTCCTCACTACTTGCACTTAAATCGAGTTATCAAGCATGAATTTTCGTAAAATAAAGTAACATTTTGGTGATGGGATAGGGGGCGTATACAATTCAACACGCAAAATATCGCTTGATTTGAAAAAAAAAAAAAAAAAAAATTAAATAAATAAATAATAATTTATATTAAATATTGGACCAGTAGCAAATTGTTGTAAATGAATGTATTTAACTGCTCCTATAATAATCGTGTATTTCCTCTATTCATACCTGTCCGCTTTTTTTATGTTGTTGTCTAAATGATCGCACATTCAAACTGTGTGTTATTTTTGTTGGAATTAATCATTGAAATATTAAATGGATTTGTCTTTGAATGTGCGTGTAGTTCCAGTACATCAACAACAGCAGCCACAACAGCAACAGCAACAGCAACAACAACAACAACAAAAAGAGACACAATTCCAAAACGAAGATGCAAAAATTAATGGTGGCGTTAGCGGAGGCGGTGATGCTGCCGTTGGAGACGTGATCGGTACCGGCGGTGGCTCCGATTTATATTCAAAACAATGTATGGTTCATGAGCAAAACAAGGATCCGAATTTCAATGAACTGCAGCAGCAGCAACAACAGCAACAGCAGCAACAGCAACAGCAGCAGCAACAGCAGCAACAGCAACAGCAGCAGCACAATGGTAACAGCGGTAAAACGGTAACCAGCGGTATTGGTGGCACCCTAATAACATCAAATACGACCAGCTCTTTAGAACAATTAAAAATTGAATTGGAGAATATAACGCATGCGCAAGCATTTGCCTCCGCTATTGTTGCCTCAATAAGTAACGATCACACGTTAGTCGCCAATGCTCAGATATGCGGTGGTTGCGGAGGTAATTCGCAATACGCTCCTCCCAATCCCCCGCAGCAACAACAGCAGCAGCAGCAGCAGCAACAGCAACAACAGCAGCAGCAGCAGCAACAACAGCAGCAGCAACAACAGCAGCAACCACAAGCGCAGCTACAACAAGAAGAGGTAGATAACCAAATCAAGATATGCATGATGTTTTGCATTATATATATATATAATATATATATATATATAAATAAACTCTTTTTACACTTTTGCTTATATAATTTCGTTCAATTACCGCTACGTGGTCAAAGTACTTTTAATAACTGCACTATGTTTTTCTTTGTTGTTATTATTATTTTACTAAACCATAGCTAAGCCAATCATAAATCGTATTTAACTAATAATGCATAAATACATTACTACTACTTCTTCTTCTTCTTCTTCCCATACTTCAAAATCTTACAATATTATATAATTAATATGAAATTTATATATATTTGTATATATACATATTTTATATATATATGTTATATATATATATAAATATATATATATATATATATATATACGTTTTTCAGTCGTTTTCCTGCTTTCAATGCAAAAACAAATTTAAATATGATATAAAATTTGCTTGAGTAATAGTTTCTAGTTTCCTCCTCCTATCCACACACACAAAATTGTTTCAATTTCGATTAGAAATAGATTTAATTAGAGTCAAATAACAATGGGGAAGAGGATGGGTATTTTTTGTCACTTTGATTGGTGCGGTTTGGGAGAGGGACATATGAATATATACAATAAAATTTACATAGTTACGTCTGCTGTAAATACGATTCTATTTATAATTCCGACTTAAAATGTATATATATATATATATATATATATATGGTCTTGGGTAGTGGGAAATTTCGGATTGACTTAGCGTTATCTGTTCACAAGCGTTCACAAGCGAATCGCAAATAAGGAGATATCGGAGATTGGAGTTTAACAGTCCAACTTCAACACTCAAATAAATCAAAAATGTGCCGAACAATAGTTTGCAACTCGCTTGCTTATATACGGGGGATACGCGAGACATCAATTTCACATTTCTAAATAATCATAAATAATAATTAACGTGAAAGTTGAGATTTACTTTTGCAA
Source organism: Glossina austeni (assembly GCA_000688735.1). Classification (NCBI taxonomy): domain Eukaryota; kingdom Metazoa; phylum Arthropoda; class Insecta; order Diptera; family Glossinidae; genus Glossina; species Glossina austeni. The sequence continues at coordinate 121,611 of KK502418.1, read as the reverse complement.
AGGACCCGGACAATGTTTCAATCTCCCTTCGATTCATTCTATATATATATATATATATATATATATCTGCGTGAAATCAACAAGTTTACGTACACTACCACTTACTTAAATGCAAACATTTTCATTCAGTTCTCATTTTACGCGAATTACATAGTTATTGTAGTTGCGTGTGTTTGTTGTTTATATGTGTGTTTGTATTCGTAACATTTTTTCAAAATTTTGAATAGTTTTAGTGTATCACTAAAATGAATTCGAAAAATCTTATTAATCATAGCTCATCAATAATCAATAGCGTACTCAGACTTCATGCATAAATTGCCACGCCTTTCTTTCGCTCTTAAATAGATTACAAAAAGGGGAAAAATCTTGTATAACGTAACACTTACATGCACTTATTATTATATATAATATATGCACATACGCACACACAAACACACACATACACACAAACATGTTGCTGAATGCGATAAGCGATAAAGTCGAATACGGGCCAATAGAGTCCGTGCACTTGCACAAAACTCATAGCCGGCCTATTTGATACCTCGGCTCATTAATTCTATATGTATGTCATTAAATATTAATTATTGTAATTAATTAATTAATTGTGCGTGTGTGTGTGTGTGTGTGTGTGTGTGTGTGTGTGTGTGTGTGTGTTCAAGAAGAAAGTTTACTCCTTGTGGCATAAGTGCAAAAGTGCAAAGCTTTTATGAAATTGTTTCGGATTCGAATTCGTCGGCCCATATGTCTGGCATAGGGAAGAGAATGGGAAAAAATAACAAACCGTACGGAGAATACAAATTATAGAAGAAATTATAAGAATTTAATTAATTTGCATTTAGTATGCATTTTAAATTTGAAAACAATTATGATCGTTACGTAATTAAATAATTACTTGATCGTCTTTACATCAAAAGATTAATTTTTGCAATAATATCTACTTTTAAGGATAACTGATGAAGTAGTTGCCCAAACAATTCCATTTGTTTCAGTTTCAGACTTTTTTTTATTCATCTCTCTCTCTCTCTCTCTCTCTCTCTCTATATATATATATATATATATATATATATATATATATATATTTTTTTTTTTTTTTTTTTTTTTTTTTTTTTTTTGTCTTCTTTTTCTTTTTCTGTGGAAGAATTGTTGCATCTGTAGACGATAAGATATGTAATTTCATAATATATTTTAATGCACGTTTACTTGGGTGATTTTTTGTATATAGAAACAGTCCCTGAATACCGTGCAAAATGAAGCATTAGGACAAAGCACTCCAACCGGACCTCAGTGTTCTACCAGAGCTTCATCAACTTACAACTCAAGACGCACGTCTCTGGATAATAGCGGTGGTTCGGATATTGTAAATGCAGCGCTCGCTAACGCCTCGGATAAAGCGGTCATATTAAATCATAATCCTGGCACAAGTTCACTAAACACGATTAAGTCTGAAAGTAACATACAAAAGTTGTCCAAACAAAATAGTTTAGAAAAGCCACAAATAGCGCACTCAGCCGGCAGTGCCGATTCTATTACAGCTAACATGTCGCATCGTCACGGCGGTCTTACACAAAGTTCGATCGCTGATTTGGAAAAAAAGTTGGCAGCTTTAAGGCACGCTGAAATTCTTGATGAGGTAAATCGGGTATTACAATATTATTTGCTTAGTATAAAAGTAATCCAAGCCCAAGCCCCCTCGGAATTGCCACAATTACTAGCGGTAGCGTAATACCAAGGGTAGTGATCAAATTAATCAATTAACTTGTAGAGATCTGCTGGCGCTGCTTTTAAAAGATTAAAAGATTAAAAGATTTTAACTTTTTACTAATCAAGCCAAAGCCAAAGCTTTCTTGGACAAAAGCAATATGCAAGCAAAGCAAGCATATGTTAAAGAAAAGAATACAAATGTTTATAAATGATGGCAGTCGCACTCCTTACATTTTTGTGTGCGGCATGGCATGCGCCAGATAAAAGCATGCGACTGATAAAAGTTTCATTAACCGGTTAGGGGAACGATTTTAACGACAGATGAAATTGTCGTGGCCGCAGAAGGAGCGCAAAAAAATATTGGAAAAGCAGTATGAAAGGATCGCCAACGAAAAAAGTGAGCAGAACTCTGATTTTTGATTTATTAATGTGCTCACATAACTAGATTTGACTAAATCCGGGGAATTAATAACTAAATCAACTGCAGTCGAACCGAATCAGTGAAATAACACTCAAGATTTCTTTTCTTTATCTTTATATATATACATATATATATATATATATATGTATATATATATTTATATGAAAGAGCAAAACAAGTTCTCCGGCATCCGGCGCTTTTGTGAAAGAAATTTCACTGAATTTGCAAAATTTTGAGCAAAAAAAAAAAATGCTCAACATTTCCTTTTATGGTAAAAAAAGATGAATAAAGTACATGGATGGTTATTCCATCGAATGGGATTTTCATCATTTAACTAATCTTTTTAAGGTCTCCTCTCCATTTCAGAATTCATATGCTTTTAGAGTAGTGCAGTTTTTGCTTTCTTTCTTTCTTTCTTTCTTTTTTTTTTTTTTTTTTTTTTAGTTGATTGGTCCTCTCGTAGAACCGTTGTTGTATTGGCCCCTATATTGCACGCTTTCCAATCTGTGTTGGCATCCGTGTCTCTCATATCGTCACTAATATGATTGATGCCGAATTAAAAAACGCTCTTCTAATCTGGAATCTCTTTTATATATGTTTGTATTAGAAACGGACGCAACGATCGCGTATTTTATTTTGCTTCGGTTTTGTGTATATATTTACTTGATGGGCTGTGCATAGGATGTTTAAGGAACTAAAGAATAAAATTTTCTCTATTTTGTGGGGAAATTATTGGGGAAAAATTGGAGTAAATTGGGAATGGGCCAAATGGTTCGGCCCATTGCCATTTCCATCGTCCCGCTTTTCTCGAGACAAAGATCGATGATCGATGAATCGATCAACTTGGTTTCAACATTAAACTCAGTGCCTGTGTATACTCCTCAGTCAGACCCTTCCCGTCCCGTCCCGCCCCTCCCTTGTCAGGTTCCACTCTCTATTGTCGCCCATATTGATTAAATCGAAAATCTTATTGCTACGTCTCTGAAGCTGTCTTTCATCTATCTTGGGAAGTGGCATCGCTCTCGCATTCGTTCTCCTTCACCCTGGAATATTGTTCGATGCACATTCGATTGTTTCACTTCACAATTAATCGGGGTGTGCATCTATCGGTCGTATTTTTTATTTTAGAAAATAATCAATAAATAATTTAATCAATAATTTAACAACGAATGAAAAATGTAGTGAGTATTATATTAGTTCTCTTACCCGTGATCTTGTTTTCTTTTGGCCGGTTAACGTTTTACGCTTTACGTTTCCTTACTATATAATATTTTTGTTTTGTTTGGCAGGGGAAGAGCTCGACTAATACTGGAAGTGCAACCCCATTAGAAAATACCAGGAAAATTTCGAGATTTTGCGTGAGTCGGGTACAAGAGCAAAAAACTGCCGAGCAAAATAAAACTGCAGCAGCAAATGCTCAGGGCGTCAGCGTTTTGCCAAAACCTTCTATAGATTTGCAAGGTAGTGCAACGGTGGTTACACAGCCAACGGCCGGCAGTGATAAAAATAGTTTGGTTAATACCCCAACTGAACAGAAAACAACACCATCGCAATATCATGCATCACCAGTTACAAATCTTCAGTCCAATCCGACAACTACCGTTCAGCAAAGTAATCAAGTCCAGCAAGTCGCTTGTCAGCAATCGTTACCTGCAGTGCTAACGCAACATACTGTTCAACCGCAACAGCAACAGCAACAGCAAATTGTTCTTATGCAATTGAAAGGACCGCCGACCCAGGGCCACGCTGTCATTGCAAGTGCTCAGATGCAGACTCAAGCGCCAAATGTCCAAACGCAACTACTGAACGCTCAAGCGCAGCAGCAACAAGTGGTGCAGCAAAAACTTCCTCCTCCTCAACTTATGCAACAAGCTACGGTTATGTCACAACTAATTCAACAGCAGCCGCAGTCGCAGCCGCAGCCGCAGCCACAACAACAACAACAACCACAACAGCCACAGTCACAGTTGCCACAGCAAACGCAGCTAACGCAGCAACCTCAGTTAACACAGCCGCCTCAGTTAACACAGCAGCCTCAGTTGACGCAGCAACCGCAATTAACGCAGCAATCACAGATAACACAGCAGCCACAGCTGACACAGCAGCCACAGCTGACACAGCAGCCCCAGCTAGCACAGCAGGCACAATTAACGCAACAGCCCCAGTTAACACAGCAACTGCAACAGCAACAGCAGCGTCTGCAACAACCACCACAGCAACTTCAAAATCAGCTTCAGCAACAGCAGCAGCAAGAACAAACTTCAAATTCTTATAGTACACAAGCAGTCGGTACCAGTGCAATTTACCAAGGGCTTGAATCTTTGCAACAGCAACAACTGGACAGAAATCAAGCGCAACAGTTAACACAAAAGTCCCAGCAGCAGCAACAGCAGCAGCCGCAGCAGCCGCAACAGCAACAGCAACAACAGCCACAGCAGCAGCAACAGCAATCGTTAATGCAACAACACCACACAACACAACAGACCCCTTCCAATATCTCGAAAACTACGCTTCCGTCACAACAATCTACGCAACAGCAAGTATTACCGCAGAATTCGGCAGTTCCTTCCATGATTACGCCAATTCTACAAAATCCCTCATACATCATACCACATAACCATCAACATTTAATTACCTCTCAGCAAGCATCACAAACCTCTCAAAATTTGCCAACTGCCACTCAACCCGTTTATTTGCACAATGAAGGTAAGCACGCTATTAATATATTTAATATAATTATAACGAGCGTAACGAACGAGCGTAACGTTGTTATTATTTTCTAGCTATAGCCATACCCGCAGAAGAACCGGTTTCCCTAGCAGCCACTCATCCAAATTTATTACCAATGGACATTCAATCGGTATATGAAATTTTTATTGTACATCCCGATAATGTATTATTCCCTTTCAAAACCATTTGCTTCTTCTTTTTTCATCTCATTTCTTTCAGGATATTAAGCATAATTTGGATTCTTTGGTAAATCAATTATGCAATATGCGGCTGGGGACGACGCAGCATCAACGTTTATTACTTTTAAGGCAACGTCAGCTAATAGAAGAAGACGAGTTGCGGCTAAAGCATTATGTTGAATATGAGAAGTTTCAGAAAACCTTGCGACAATGTTAGGCAAACTTGAAAAATTCCAATATATTTATGCATTTATTAATTCGAATTTCTTTACTCTTTCAAAAAGATAATGAAGTTGTACAGCCTCAAGCACCGGTCTTGTATATACAACCGAGTACTGGCCAACAGGGTTTTTTAAATTTTCCCGCAGGCTTTGTACCGGCGAACCAAAATAATCAAAATACGAATATAAACGTAAATGCTCAGAGTTCCGTTGCAACAAATCCCCCCCAAGGCTATCCGATTCTTTTCAATCAAGCGCTATCGATACAATCTACATTACAACAACAGCAGCAACAACAACTTCCGCAGCAGCAAGTACAACAACCAAAGCTTATTTCGAATCAACAAAATCCTTGCAATCAAAATAATAAGCAGCCACTGACAGCAGCAACAAGTTTAACTCCAGGATCACATAGCATGAATACTCCTGGGAGTGATACTAGTTGTAAGTACAAATTTTCATAAATTTAATCGCGCTTATACGCTCCGATAACTCTCAGAGCCGAATGCATTTTTTTTTCATGCAAAATATTTACCTCCTCATCATTTTTAATTCAAAAGTAAAATCTATAAAGAACGCGCGCATATAGTATGAGGATATTATTTGAAAATGTGGTTACTTTTGACAACATTAAGCAACAAACGTTCCAACAGTTTCTTGAACAGATCGTTTTGTTAAGTGAGAAGAAAACCGTTCATGCAAAAGGAGCTTGAAATAGATCCACCTTTTCTTTATTATACCGCTCGATTTGATTCTGATTCATAATCTGAATTGATCAGACAGACAGTCTGATGTCCATACGCATATAAATAAATTTGTGTTCAAGCCAAAGGTCGCAATTGTTGAGATATTTTGATTAAATTTGGACCCAAAATCGTACGCTCTTGAGAACGGTTCGGATCGGTTAACTTTTTCGACCACTCTCCATATAACGCCCTATTCT
>KK502418.1:83692-115176 GCA_000688735.1 Glossina austeni | reverse complement strand
CTTACAGCGTCCTATTTTAAAAAGTCGTTATATGGACAAAAAAATTGCAACTATCAAAATTTGTCAGTAAAAGTGACCAAGGAGTAGTATTTCGGCATTCTAAATATTGGCATGAAAACTTTGAACCCGCCTGGGCAATTTTAGCACACTCTCTCATATAACGCACACTTTTCGACAATCCATGATGAAAATTATGTCATTATAGTAATTTAGCATAAAAAAAGTTAATTGCAGCAAATTTGAACCACCTCGGCCTGTTTTGTAAACCCTATCCCAATAAGTAATTTCACGAAAATTGATCCTTGTAGAGCAGAAAAGTGTAAGTTTTTAATTTGTGATGATGAAAATTGAGCCATAATAGTAATTGTGTTAGACAACGTGATGTAGGGTATTTAATTGTCGCTTTTGCCTGACTATAATGTTTTTACTTGTTTTTCTCTTTTTTTTTTTCTTTTCTTTTTTTTGCAAAATTGGACATAATTCATCAAAGTAATCTCTCGAAGAGTCAAGAGTGATACAGTCCGACCGAACTAACGGTCCTTTTTGGCAACACTTTTGTAGAATGATTTTTCTAATATTTTCATTATTTAATCAAAATCTTTTCCCTGCAGCATCCTCTTATGATCTGTCAACAGATCATTAATTGTTGCCGGGAGTGTATGGCGAGTGGGATAGCGAATCAAGCTTCAATTCATGCATTCGTGCAATTTTACCGTTGTTGGTTTCGTCTCATTGTGAGCGAACGCGACACCCAATGTGCAGCTTCCCATGTTTCTCATTCGGAAATTTTGATCCACCATATAGTGGGAAATACGTTCTGAGGATATATGCTATATCTCCGATTGATTCATTAATTAGACAGTCGTTTAGTGAACTTGAACTGTTTTGTGTTTTGGTCAATGGTTGCACGTTCGCTACACATTGTCATCCAAGCTGATACGATCACACGATAACCGAAAATTTTATTGTTTCCGATATAGGACGATGGTACCCCCTTCAGTTTGTTCAAATAACCGAAAATTTTATTGTTTCCGATATAGGACGATGGTACCCCCTTCAGTTTGTTCAAATAACCGAAAATTTTATTGTTATAAATGTTGGTGCAGACAGAGTCGCCATAAACAAGGTACATCCCACCCTTATTGTGTGTGGGACGGGCGTATTGTCTTAAAAAAATGTTCACAAAAAGGTTGTCAAACAACAACTATGCGTCTAAAATGGCATCAAATTTTGGCGGCGATCACTTGTGCATGGGCATGTGCACACACACATTCATAGCAAGATTCATATCAACCATGATATTTACATTTATGCATAATAATGTGGGACGCTGTTAATTCGGGGGGGTGTGTAAAACGATTACTTTCACTTTTTTGTAAAACGAACAATTGAACAAACGGACAAGTTTAGATAAATGTTTGCTTCATCTTTAAACTTTTGAAAAAAATTTGCTTTATTTGTTTGAATCGTATTTGAAAGAAATTTAAAATTAAATTAAATTAATTTTTTTATGAATACAAACAATTACAATATATATTAACAAGAAAAGTTATTTAACAGTAGGTATGTCGTACGTATCAACATCGGGCACTACTACCCAGCAACAGCACCCCAATATTATTAACGCCGCAGGAACAATAATTCAACATCAAGTTATGCCTTCTACGTACGTAAATTCGCAACAGCAGCCGGAACCGTCCGATACAACGGTAACTATTAGTACTCCTGGAGAGGGACCTGTAGCAATTCATCGTAAGTAATATTTCTGTAGTAGTGTGCGTCTCTGTTCACCTCTGCTCACATTTACGTCAATGGTATAATTAAATATTATAATTACTTTATGTACATACATACATACGTAATACCGGAACAGAGGTTATTCTTCTGCATAATGTTTTTGGTCTTTTCAGCCTATCATTCATCTTACGTTTAAGTACTGCTCTAAATGATCAATCAACTATATATATATATATAATATATATTTATATATATATATATCTATATATATATATATATATATATCTGTATTATTAATATATTTATTACTAAATGTGCGTTATTTTGCTTGATTAGCTTTAGTTCTAAGAATTATTGATAATTTCAATTTTGAATCGATTAAGAACTTTAATCGATTTTTGTCATTTCTTGTCGTTAAATTGCCTCGTTTTGTCTGCTTTCCTCTTTAGTCAAATATATTTTTGAAAAATCGCTAACTGTATGCTGTACCCATTACATGCGTTTGCATTTATGCGGCATGTAAGTATCTATGCATTTCCCCGATTAGCTTAGTTATATTTTTGGACATCATTAACGATGAATAACCAAAAAAAAATCTGATTCTAACTCCTGGTCTCCCACTTATTGTAATTGTGTGCGATATTGTCCAAATTTTTGCACTTATAACTGGAAAGTTCCGTACTCTGGGGCTCGCGGTCTGGCTTCGCGGAAATTAACCGCCCTTATATTTGCATATATATATCTCTACTATGTGTCCTTTAAAAGTTCTACTCTGGCGCACTTGTGTAATCATTTTACCATTGAATGATAATTGCATTATGTCAAGCGAGTGATATTTAAATATTCATCAAAGATGAAGTCACACCATTTTCACCTGGCTTCATCTTTGAAGCAACCGAGGCCAGTGTGTAGCATATTTCATCAAAATCTAATAGAAACTTAAAGTCATCATTGATCGATTAGATTTCTCTTCAGCATTCTGATAACTAGAATTTCATTCATCAGTCAAAAATAACATGATAGTGGTAAATGAAATGAATGAAACCTTTTTTTCTGCTATTTTTCGTTTTTACAGTTTTTGTTATTGTGTCCAACCCTCACATTTTATTATGATCGATGGGTATTTTCTTGTCGTTTCTCTTCTCTTCTTCATTTATCTTTCAATTTGGATCGTCTTGTTTGCTTTATTTTGCCACCTCTAATATTTGCTTATTTTCCTCCTGAGTACTGATTACTTCCATTCGGAATATCCAAAATAGAAGCTGCTAATTTATAGGATAATTGTTTTGCGTATTCGGAATTTTTAACTAAAACATTTGTACACCAAAATATAATTCCAAAATGTGCATAATCGAAAAAAGAACGAACACACTTCAGCCAATCAATTTCGCCACAAATATCCGAACAAAATATCGCTTGAATTGAAGAACTTTTAAAATCATAAAAGTGATGCAAGAGATTTATACAAGAATATCGATTAAAATCAACAAGAAATATGTATAGCGTATAGCGTAGGGTGAATTTTAAATGCAGACGTATAAATCTGAATTTTTATCATCGCTCGTTTCTAATTCTAAATAAGTTCAGATGTACTGACCTACTGTACTATTTACAATTTACAAAATCTTTCTGTTAAAGAAGAAAAGATATTTATATGAAAAATTAAATTTTAAAATTGTTACAAATACATTTACATCTATTACGAAATATTCAAACTCCGGTGGATTTGACAATAAGGGTATCTGCAGTACTCATTCAATGTACCGAATACATATGTCATAACTGCTGTTAATCGTATGGCTATTCAAGAAAATATTAATTTAATTAAGCATTCAAGAAAAATTAAAAATATTAATTAATTTACTCATGTTGTGATTTTCAAAAGTTGTTGAGATAAATTTTGAATATTCTTTAAGTAGATTGATATAAATCAGCAATGGTGGATTAAAAACCTATTAGACTGATTTTCACGTGGCTTTTACAAAATCGTCCGCGTTGTTCCATGAGAAGGTTTAAAATTAAAACTATTAAAATCCTTTATCCGGCCAATGGATCGCAAGTCCACGAAAACATTTTCCCTATACCGAGCAGACCACACAAAGAGATCGGCCTTCGTTATTGTTAAAAATGCCATCGAAACAACAAACCAACCATGGTCGATGGTCGAAGAATGACAAAATTTAACAGAAAAATAGCTAACATAACGACAAAATAGATTTCATATAAATTGCGGCAACACGAAGCAAAGCAACTTGAACAAAAATGCGAAAATTAAGGCAGTCTATGCTAAATAATGCCGGAAATGAACAACGCGGCAGTAGTCGATTGCGCATGCAAATTAATCTATTAAATGATTTAGTTAAACCTGATAGTATTACATTTCATTCAACATATCTTGGATTCATGTGTCTCTGCTGAGCGTATAAATAATAATCGTTTATAAAATCATTTGCACACATTGCAATGCATTAAAATTTAAGAACGAATCACCTGATCAACAACGAAGTGTTGCCAGATTAAATGATAGCATGTAAACTATCAACAATTTAATTGTTGTTTTTGTGAAATTTTTTCTTAATTTATTATAGTAACTTTAAAGAAAATAATCGTATTGCCCAATTTGAATATATTACAATGGGGTATGACATAGCTGGCTAAACTCCCTACATGTGTACATTGAAATGGTTAGATGTCGACCATATTACTTTTAACAATAAATATAAATTGAAATTATTAGCACGGCTAATAAACTAATTACGATTCACTTCCAACTTCCTCTAACTACACGTAAGGCACGTTTCTCTCTATTACCATTCGTTTCTTTTTAGTTACCTTGATAGAGACAATTTCCATGGTCCCTCCGAATATACGTAGAGCACTTTTCTCTTTATTACCATTCGTTCCTTTTTAGTTACCTTGATCGAGACAATTCTCGTGGTCGCTTCGACTATACGTAAGGCATTTTTCTCTCTATTATGATTCGTTTCTTTTTAGTTACCTTGATGGAGGCAATTCTAACGGTCAAGTAAAATATGTATGTACTTGTGTGTATATTAAAAATATTTTAAATATTATTTTAATATAACTTTATATTTTAATTCACAGACTTGATATATATATATATATATATATATATGTATATCAAGTGTCAATATACGTATATAATAATTATACATAATACTTGTATATTTCTTAGAAAATTGATGTAAACGAAAAAAAAAGAAGAAACAGAAACAGAAACAGAAAAATGAAACAGCAACAAGAAAACAAACAAACAAAAAAAAATGATCAATTTCAGTCTCGCACACAAAAACTGCTACTACCTACTATTACTATTACTACTACTACCACTTTCAGTGCTACTCTGCGTGTTATGATCTTCTATCTTAACTTCTTCTAAAATATAAAAATCAAGAAATCCTTGCTACACACAAGAGAGATTAAAACATTTTTATGGATTTTTATGTAGATTATTCGCGTAAAGCTAAGGAGAGCTGTGAAATTAAAGTTGTATCAAGTCAGAATTCAACAAGCGTATTAATTAATGAAAGCAAATGAAAGCAAATGAATGAATGAATGAATGCAGCTAAATAGTAAATTTACAATTACAGGCTGAACACATTTCAAGATAAATTAATTTGCTTAGGAAATGATGATAAAACATATTTTTTAAAAATTATTAAATATTTTGCTAGTTTTATATAATTTATTTTCGTATAATATATATTTCTGTTTAATATGTATCAATTGCCTTTGCTGTTGTTATTTTATCAAAATACGAAGAAATAAACAATAATTCACGATTGAACTGAAAAAAAGTATTCTAATCTTTATTTTATTTATATTATATTGAGCAGTCACTCATTTTATATATAAAGTAATATTTTTTTTTTTTTTTTGTTTTTTTGCTTTTGAGTCACTCATCTTTTGGAGCTATTTGCGAAAGCAACCATACATTAAATGACCAAATGCGAATTATATCAACACGGAAAGGCAATGTTCTAATGTTTCATGTATGTCATGCTGAAAGAATCACCTAATTGACATATCTGGGTCTGTGGGTGTTTCCTGTAATTCTCGGATCGTCGATAATGATTTGTTTCGCTGCGCTTTAAAAGCTCACATTAGAGTGACTTAGTTATTCTCTTTTAATATTGTTACGAAAATCCCAAATCCACTTAATGCTAACTAATTGAATTTTCCCAAGTAACAAATTCCTTAGCGCATATTCGCGGCGCGTCATACAACTGCCGGCCCAGGAAAACGATTAGCAGAAAAGCAGGTTAACGGATAAAAAATGAAGCCATGAAGTTAGGTAATAATAACATGCTTGTAAAAATGTATATAAGTAGACTATTTGCGGAAGGCAGTTTAGTTTACCAGAACATTTGAGTCGAAAAAGAATACTAAAGCTGAGAAGTCGAGAGTATTGCCAAAGTAAAATGTAAATAATCCTAGGCTTAAAGAATAGATTGTAAATAAAGAAAAAGAATTCTGAAGTGCATTTCTCTTGAAAATAATATCCACGATCTAGTGACCGTAGAAAAGCGGAAATTTATAACAATACTTTATTCAGAAAGCAGTCAATGCGGCAGTCGATTTCGATTTCTACGAAAATATAATACGAATAAAGTAACGAAAAACTAGGGAAAGATAAATTTTCGTTGACGCTTCTTCCTTATTAGTATTAACTCTCACACAGTTTGTAAATTACTGTGTTTTTTTTGCTGCTTCTGCTGTCCTCTGTCATCACTTGAATCTGGCTTTAGGAGAACCGAAATTCGTGTACTCTAGCTACAATTTATGCTTAATACTTTGAATTTAATCGGACATAGCTACAAAACTCAATATCACCTCTGCACGCTTACGCCCTTCTTATCATTCCAAATGCGAAGTAAGTACATACTGAATAAATAAATAAATGCTCGACTTAATCACCGATATCGATGTTTGCTTGCATTTCAAGCATGCTTCCTTATTGTATTGGCCATCATAGTGTACGCAGGGGATGATTTACGGTTCCCATTATCGAGCTATCGTCCGATAATAGCGCGATTTCTGTTTATAGTACTCGGTCGCTTTCGCATCGAGTTTGGCTTCTCGTTCGCAGCATTTATAACGCAATATTTATGATATTGATTATGATTGGCCTACGTATAGGAAAAAAAAAAAATACAAAGAATAGAAGGAAAAATGAATAATTAAACAAATTAAATCTAAAATTTGGAAAAGAAATTATTGAAAAATTTGGAGACCATCATATAAAGCAAAGTTTAATAAATCGATTACATCACTGTTTATTTAAATTCTCAAACCCTTCCTTCTTCTAAACTAACTTAATTTGTATAACTTCTATGACCAATGATGTATCTCTCATTGTCCAATTTGATACTCTTCTTCTGATATTCCCAATTGTTACCGTACATTTGTAAAACTCGTCCGTTTTTAAACTGAATTGTGAACCCTCTCCCCTGCCTGATCATATATAATATATCGATGAAACAAGTACTGAAGATTACATTTTGAAAGCACTTAATTCGTCTCTCGTAATCCTATTTTTTTTTTTTTTTGTCCTAACATTTGGGAAATTCACTGGAAGAGAATTCCACGCTGCGATTTTAATGCCCTTGAGACGAAACTTCTTTGCTGCTGACTGATTTCCACCATTCCAAACGTAAGACCTTTTTTTGCTCTAATGGGGCTGACTACCATTCTCCCTGTTTTCTTCTTTTTAATCTCTCTTTGGTATGTAATGGATTTCAGCAAACCTTGTTAGTGAAAGAATGTTGCTTTAATTGGTTAAATTGATCTATTTTTGGGAAAGACAAACAAGCATCTTCACTTCAATCAATTGTCTTTATTTCATGCAAAAACGCCGTGTCGATCTTTTGAACTGCATTTATCGACACATTCTGTGAAACAAAGGTTTTTATTATAATCAATATTCCCTTTCGAACCTACTTATCATCTTCTATAGAGAAAAATCAGTTTTATTGTCATATTATTTATAAAGAAAGCGATCAGCCAAAGCGGTCTAACATTAACATAAAATTAACATTTCTGGTTTGGTTTCATTTTTGCAAAATATATTTCGTTAATTGATTATAATTATCTTAGTAAAATTTAATTAATTTCCATCAGTTTTTTTTTTAACTTCCATAAATTCGCCATTCTCCGATCTTTCCTTTAAAATTACACTTGCTTTTTGTTTACCATTGGCATGATTGTGTTTGATATCATTTATACTGTTATACAGAATCGAAGCATAACAGTAATCATAGGTCAGCGTAGAGTTTCAATTTTCTGAATAACTTTTGGCAACCTTGCGGGGGTAGCCGCTTTTCACTAGAATAAATAATCGGTTTTCTACAAGAGAAAAAAAAAAATAAGAAAAGAAAAACGTTGTGTAGCTAGTAGCCATAGGAAGAAAAAATTTATGATTTTTTCTCTTACATTTCCCTCTGTATGCGGAAATTAAATTGGAAGCATTCTTTTTATAATAATTAAATTGCTACGAGATTAGAAAAATTCTTTTTTTAATTTATTACGAAAAAGCGACTGATGGAGATTATCGTGACATTAAGAAAAGCAATAGTGAAGCACAAGTAATACCGAAAAAAAGACAACAAAATTTCCCTGGTGCATATAAATTCTCTTGCTTTAGGAAAGTAGATACTTGGCACGCCGTTGTCTACTTTATTGGCTGCTTTCGCTTCTTTGGTTTGTCAAGGCTGCTGTCACAGCGAATAAAGCAAAGGGAGTACACCTTAAAAATAATTTATAGCAAGGAGCACAATGTCATATCCACCCAGACCTCCAATGCCGCCTTATATAAATCCTTCAATACCGCCACCACACGTATGTTATAATTTTCAATTGAAAAAGAAAGTAACCATGTGTTACATTTTATAATATTTAGATGTTGGGACCTATGGCCAATCCACCGCCGGTACCAAGGGGATTTAGAAATTCAGCTACCATAAGTTCTCAGCCAACGGTATATCAAAGGCCTCCGGATCCTGCACCACAATTTAAGGGTCCCATAATTACAGTCTTCGTGGGTAAGTCCGCAAATAACTCATACGAAAAGTACTAGTTATTGGAGTTTAATTTATTTTAAAGGAAATATTAGTGAAAGAGTACCAGAAGCTTTAATTAAACGTATTTTAGCTACATGTGGTCCAGTGGTGAACTGGAAACGTGTTTCCACTTTTGGTTTTTGTGAATACGAGTATGATTATTAAGTCATATTAGAACGTGTATCTAATCAAATTTTTTTTATATTTAGCGGACCCATGGCTGGCATGCGTGCCGTACGTTTGCTTAGCGAAATTGAAATGGATGGTAAAAAGTTGTTGGCTAAGGTTGATGCTAAAAATAAATTGCTCTTAGATAATTTCAAAGAGGAGGAACGCAAAAATGGAGCCCCCGAGGTAGTCGATGAAAAAAGTGATGATGAAGCTGCTTTGTCCTTAATGCACCAAATTATTGAGGAGCATAAGCATGAAATGGAAGAATTTGATCCTAATGTTCGAAATGATATGTATGGCGGTATACGTGGTGGAAAGATTAAGGGCGTTCGACCAGACGAAATTAAAGTTCCCAAAGTTTTGCATGAGACGAATCTTGAAGAAGAGAAACGTAATCTTATTAGTACTGAAATTGGCAAATTTCGGAAAAAAGCTGAAGCAGATGAGCATCGTAAAGAAAAGGAGAAAGAACGGGAAAAGGAACGCGAAAGAGAGCACAAAGATAGCAAGGGTAGGGAACGCAAAAAGCAGCGTGGTAGTGACGGTGAACAAGACTGGGATGTTGACGATGCAGATGCAGCAGAAGCCAACACTAATGGCTCGACACGCAAAGTTCAAATAGTTTCGCCGACTGTATCGCCAGTACGTAAGGAAAAGGAACGTGATACTTCTAAGGAATCCCGACGTCGGCGTTCCCGATCGCGCTCCAAAACTCGAGATCGTGAACGTGAGTATCGTGAGCGCGAAAGAGAACGGGAACGTGAAAGGGAAATGCGTGAGAAGGAACGTGAACGTGAGCGGGAACGAGAAAGAGAACGTGAACGTGAACGAGAGAGGGAAAGAGAACGCGAACGGGAGCGCGAACGCGAGCAAAGGGAACGCGAACGTGATAGGGAACGTGAGAGGTAAATTAGAGTTATGCAAAAGTGTGAATAAACTAAACTTAAACAATTTTAGAGAACGCGAAGAAAAAATTGTACGTAATCTTAAAGATGTGCAACGCGAAAAAGAACTTGAGGAAGAATTGCGAGAACGCAAGAAGGCTGAAAAAAAAGCACGCGAAAAAGAGGATGCCTATCAAGAGCGTCTTTTAAATTGGGAGGCAAGAGAAAAGCGAAAAACCAAGGAATATGAAAAGGTTTACAATTCTTTTTCCATATTTCGATAATTTATATACAAACTCTTCTTCTTTCAGATACGTGTCAAAGAGAAATTAAAACAAGAAGAGCGCGAAAAAGAAGCTAAACGTTTAAAAGAGTTCCTGGAAGACTACGATGATGAACGCGATGACGTCAAATATTACAAGTAAATTTGTCTTTTTCTATTTTCATAAGAAACTTTTGCAAAGATTGTTGTCGACATACCGGTGGATAAGACTGTCCGTTTATTTAAAAAAGCTTTTACTGGGTATTAAAAACGCAGATAAGAGAAATGGGAAAGGAAAAATTGTCTTATAACTCAATTATAACCTTCGTAGACAAACACATTATTATTTTCTGAAATACTTAACTAAACCTATATTAATAACAGTAGGCACTATAGAAGAAAATGAATGGACAGAAAGTGCGACGTCTGGAAAAAACAACAACGTTAATATATTCGGACACCAAAGTAATGCGTTGAAGAAGTATGAATCATAATTTCTGTAGAGTGCGTTGTGTAGATGCAGCCATTAAAGGCTGACCACTGGTCTAGTCGTTTTTCTTTTTTTTTTTCTTTTTTTTTTTCGTAATATTACATTTTATGCTTCTATCTACAAGAATATACTTTTGCCTTTAGGGGTCGTGAACTACAACGCCGTTTAGGTGAACGCGTGCGCGAGGCCGATCTCGATGCTAAGGACCGCAATAAAGAACAGGAAGAATTGGAGGAATTGAAAAATAAAATTTTTAGCGGTGAGTTTGAGAATCCTACTCAGGAGTATGAGAGGGCCAAAAAAGAGCACGAAAAACTGTACAAACCTCAAATAATCATCGATGTTAACATGGAAAATATTCAACGGAAGGAACGTGAGCAGGAGCGTAATCGTGATAAAGTACAGGCCAATGCTAGTAAACACCATAACTCAGAGGAACTCTACGATGATGGCGGTGGTGGCGTTTGCAGCAATGATACGGGTGTCGGCCTAAGATCCATTAATAAGGCTCACTCAATTGAATCGATATCGAATGAGGATGACGATGCTTCGAGACATGACACCATATCGAACGCAAGCAGTCGTTACAGTCGGCAGGGTTCGGAATCCAGAGATTATATGACTGCTCGAGATGTTGAATCTATGTCACCGGCTACACCTCAAGGTTTCACTACATCCCATGCACAAAACGAAGCAGTTTCAACACCGCCGATTACTGGAACTACCGTAATCAGTTTAAATTTGGGAGCCAATGCTAAAAAGAAACGAATCGAATCCACTGCTGGCGTGTTTAATAATGACGAAGATAACGATGATGTGTCCAGTCCAAAAAAGCGTAAACTAGTACCATTAGGTAAGCTTATCACGTTAAGAATAATGTTTAACCTCATGAATTTAAAATTTAGATTACGACGACAATCATGGGTTAAAAATTACTTCCCATGCAAACTCCTCTACAGTACATGCCAATGAGCGTCATGACGTTCCTTCTGTTGGAGCTAGCGGGTCCGCAGCGATCGCAGTGTCTGGTTCTAAGGGAGTTGGAACTAGCAGTGCTACAGCCATTACAACCCCATCGAATTCTGCAACACCGATAACGAGCAACAAAACAAAACACAATAAAAATGATAGCTCTGGTGCAGCTGCCAATAGCACTACAGCAGATGCTGCTAACAATAATAAAAAGGATGATAATAGTGGTACACGTGTGCACGATGAAAAACGTCGCCACATAAAAAGCATTATTGACAGGATACCAACTCAGAAGGAAGATCTCTTTAACTATAAACTTGATCGCAACGAAATTGATAATAATTTAATGGAAAGGAAGATACGACCGTGGATTAATAAAAAGATTATAGAGTACATAGGTGAACCTGAACCGACACTTGTCGATTTTATCTGCTCCAAAGTATTGGCTGGTAGTTCGCCGCAAAGCATTTTAGACGATGTTCAAATGGTAAGTGAATTGAATTACAAATAATTTAATTAGCGAAAATTAAACTTGAAAATTTTTACCCATGCCTTTAGGTTCTTGACGAAGAGGCCGAAGTGTTTGTTGTGAAAATGTGGCGTTTACTCATCTATGAAGTGGATGCTAAAAAGATTGGCTTAGGTAAATAATAATGATAATAATTCTTATATTATTATTATGAATACGTCAAGAACAAAGAAAACATACAGAAGAAATGAATTTCAATTTATTTGTTTTGTGTGCATACGTACGTCTATGTGTGTATGTTGAACTAAACATATAAAGTATCATAAAAATCAAATACAGACAGCGGTTCTACGATGCAACTCCAATCTCTATAATTTAAACTTCTTTCTAAAAAACAACAAAAAACAAAACAAAAAAACAAAAAAAAAGATTGCAATATATTAAAAAAATTTGAATTTGAAAAAATTGAAAATTTTTAAATAAATCTATTACAATTTCCAACAATCGTACATATGAACGGAGCGTTAAACCCCTATAAGACACTTTAGGTAAGTTTTCACTAAATTCCTAGCTTAGCTAATTAATTTATACCGATTTTTTTGCGATCACTTTTTTTTTTAATGTGGTTTTCCAAAGCTATTCAAGAAAAGCTTAGGTATATAGATGAATTTTGAAGATAACTTAGTAAAACTCCAAAGATAAGTATGAATAGATTGATCAATCCGTCAATAAAGCGTCTTCGCGTAAGCTTAATTAAATTAGTTGAATCTCTATAGGTTGACATATATACTCATATACCCTTTACGGTTCATTCAAAATCGGTCTCAAGATCTTCAGTGTACATATTCCTGTTAATTGGTAAAAGTGCGAAATGTCAATCACTTATATCTAGTGGAAGATATTATAAGAGGGACTCGAGGGATTCGAGAAATGTATCTTTAATTTATTTTAAGAGGGGGGTGGGCTTCAAATTTTTCAATCGGCATTTTGTAGTTTGTTTGTAATCACATAAGCAAATCTAACCCATTTTTTTCTTTAAGAACGACTCTCAAAGTACTTATTGCATTACTTTTATATTTATTAATTAGTCGGTGTGAAAATCTCTCAACATCTAAGTAAGTAAAAACCGTTCGTTCCGTCGATATCTTGAAATACGAAATCATATTTAGTTATCAATTTATTCACATAAATTAATTATATTAAATATACAAGATTTTAATTCGCTAAACATAATCCTATAATTAATTGAAGATATTAAATTGTAAGAATTTATCTTTACTCTTCTACCGTAAATACGTACATATAAACAATTAAAATGCGCTATATATTTAAAAAAGAAAAAATCCCGCGTAGATACAAATTAGCATCTACAGGAAGAATCAACAATCTCACCTTCACTGACATTAACCGTGTTACTATTATGTGTACGTTCGAAATGTTCAGATGAAACAATCTGCAAAAAAATAAAAATTTTCTTCTTTTAATCTATTTTACTAGAAGGTATGAGCGGTTACTTTTTCAACAATGTCGCGAAAAACATCTGCTACAAATTCGTCATTCTTCGCTGAAGTTTCCAGGAATAAAGAACGATGCTTGCGAGCAAACTTAACGCCTTCCTCTCGGCTAACAGCTCGCTCATTGTCAATTTTATTGCCCACCACAATGGTGGCAATATTGGGATTATCACTATAATTCTCCAGTTCTGTAAACCAGGCTTCTAGCTTCGCCAAGGATTCACGATTAGTAATATCATATACTAATATTGCACCTAACGCCTTCCGATAAAAGCTAGGTGTCAAACTGCGAAATCGTTCTGCTCCAGCAGTATCCCATAAAGCTAATTTATAATCAACCCCATCAATATTCATTATCTTACTTTTGAAATCCATACCAATTGTGACATCATGATATTCATCAAATTTATTCTCCACAAAACGACGTATTAAACTGCAAATATGAAAAACAATAAATTGTGACGATCGTTATAAACTGAGCTAATAATTGCCTAGATTTTCCAACACCGCTTTCACCAATCACCAAAAGTTTTATAGCCTTATCATTTAACATTTCTGATTACGCTCTCCAATGTTCAAGCTACAGAATTAATTCCGAAGACAAATGCAGTATTTGGAAAAATATTCAATTTATTAATATGACTAAATAAGCGTTCATTCGTAATTATAGCCATGTAAAAAGCAGCTGGTTAAGTTTATCGATAAATGTGTGGCAACCGCGCATAATGGGACAAAAATGTTGTTGCAGAACTACCAGGTTCACTAAAGAAATGAAAAACGGAAATGCTTATTTATTCTAATTTCTAACTTGCTGTATGGGCAATTAAGCGCTCTTAAATTTAAACAAACGTAAAAATAAATGCTGTTCGTTTTATTGTTTTTAATGGAAACTCGTTATTAGTACAAGAAAACACTATACTTGCATATATTACTTAGCAACTCTGCATTATGTGGTGTTTGGTTGCTTGATAAATAATAAGTAGAAACAAGGCAGAGAGAAAAATGAATAGAGTTTAGGACCAGGAACATTTCTTGCATTATTGTTTATTAAATTTATGAAACGACCCACGGTTTAATTATCAAAATTATTTATATATACAGGTTCGAGATAATTTTTCTTTATTGCTAATCCCTAATTAAAATTGTTTTACATTCGGGAATGAGCAATTTTTCGTTATGGCAACATTGTCTTTAACGTCGCTTTGTCTATACGTATAGAACTTTACAATCAAGTTTGTTTTCAATTGAATATATTTTATTTTGCAATTTTTCTTTGTATCTCACGTGGCCATAAATAAAACGTACATAAGCAGTTTCACAAAGAATTTGTTGTGATATTAGTATGTATATATAGAAGGAGCATAAATAACAGAAAATATATATTAGGTAAAAGGTAAAAGGAATGAATATAAAAACTTCCTTAACGATATTTGCAATATTAACAATGATAATAAAAAAATTGTGTTTTATCAAATGTCAGCTTCAAACCTTCTAAAGGATGTTTATATTTAGGATTAGTTAATCATTAAAAAAAAAAAGAAAAATAGGAAATGAATTAAAAATAAAGCGCATAACTAGATATCGCTGCCTGTTACTGTTTGTGCGCGCTTGTTTACCCCGACCTGATTGAATCATTGATTGACTCCAGCGTTGTCGTTAATAAATGTTTAATAAACTACAAAAGGAGTAAAAACAACTGCGACAGCGTTAACCAGCCATAACATTAGCTATAATATAATATCCCAACACGACACAGCAACATATAAATATATACATATATATATATATATATATATATATGTATATATATATGTATACATATACATTTTCGAACAAACGTGCATTCGTGTAAGTGTGAATATGCACATTATATATACATATATATATATTGAATTGTGTATATGCATGTATATGTTTATTACCACCAGTAAACTCATTAAGTAAATGAAGTAATACACAGCCAGGCTACATAAAGCAACACACACATATAATACACACACAACAGACATCCATTGTTATTACAGCAAATATGTTAAAGTAAGAAACATTACGTATAAGCAACAGGCGAATCAATACAAAGAAACGCCGATTTGCTAGAGAGGAGTTAAGTAAAGCAGCAAACTTTATTGCTCAGTCGTCAAGTAATAATCGTCGCGCTAAGATCGATTCGGTGTAAGTAATAGGTCTGTGTTTGATATGTGTGCCTTAACAAAATAGTTCTTCCTCGACACAAAGTAAGGAAAAAAGCAAAGTCAAAAGGCAACCACATAAATAACTATTAAAGCAAAGCCTATCTATAACTGAGTTTCTTTGTTTGCCTTTGCAGTTATTGCGAGAATTAAATAAAGAAAAAGAAAAACGAGAGTAGCATGAAACAGCAAAGCGAAAAACATGTTCAAGAATAAACAGAAGAACATTTAGTAAAGAAAATTGTAACGAGAATACAAAAGAAGACAACGGTCGTCTTTTAAATATGGTCGAGAAAACAACAACGATAACAGAAAAGAAGAAACACAGGCCAAGAGAAGAAAAAGAATAAAGATTCAAACGCCAACTATAAGTAACTCGAAGCTTTTTCAAAACACAACGAATCAAAACAATCAACAAATACGTAGAGTAAAGTAGAAAATAATAAAAAATATATTTAATGTGTATTAGGTTTGTTGTCGATTCTTGTGTGTCCGCTCGTGCAACAACAATTCCGAACAACGACAACGCTTTAATAATAACTCAGTGATCTCGGTGTGGTAGTCAACTTTTTAATTTTCTTGTCGTAGCGGCTGGCCTTTCGGTCCTTAAAATTTATTAAAGCTATTCGATGATCTTTGCATTCATTGCCTGACTTGCTATTAACTCCAGTACAGAAAGAAACTTGAATAGTGGTGTTAAAAATTTTGCCTCCGTTTCTTTAAACCCGGATTTCTTAAAACGAACAACAAAAGTAAAGTAAAAAAAAAAAAAAAAAAAACGACAGGCAGCAAAATTAAAAAAACTTAGTTAACAAGCAAAAGTAATCAAATTCAATTAAACAGTTGGTGATTGTCGAAGAAAATATTTTAAACAATTTTTAAACTTGAAAACTAAGAGAAATAATAACATAAAAAATATAATAAAGAAAAATTTTTGTGTGAACTTCATTTTCATCTATAAATGCCCTCACGTCGTCATCCAATGAGCAACGAGAACATTTGATACGTAATTTAAAAAAATTGCAAAAAAAAAAAAAATTCTGCGGAAAACCAAAAGATAGAAGAAACTTCTAGCCGGCTCTGTTTGTGTCCGCCCCCTCTCCCACCCGCATTTACGCAGCATCAGCGCACATTTAATTACTATTTTTTTCAGCATTTTTTACACGCATTGGAGAGCGGATTGTGCGGCAACAGCCTGTTGTATGTTCTGAAAATGTCTACAGCTATCGTACAAAAGAATACTGCGAGCGCGACAACAACAAATACCAACAACATCATATACTTTGATTGCGGCGACATTTTTGCAGCGGTAAGTCTGTCCTTTATATTCTTTCACTTGTATACGCATACAAAGTACTTTAATTTATTACTTTTTCTCACATGTGTGCAAAATTTGCAAGTAAAATAATCTAAAAAGATATTATGCGTGTGAAGGTTAGTGCTTTTCCATTAAATATGTTGAGAAACCGCGTACATAGTATGGAAAACCATGGACATTTTTTTCCCGGACCGATTAACATTTTCTTTTCTGTTTTTTCATACCTTTCGATCAACTATAATTATAATTAAAAAATAAAATTGAAATCAGACATTTGACAGTTTTGATAGATATTTTTTCGAATGATGTTTAAAGATTACTTTTATAAATACAATGGTTGATATGCCCAAAAGAACGTGCACTATGGTTGAGACTTTGGCATAGTGACATAGAAAGAATGCCAAAACTTGAAATACGATATATATCGGTGTGATTATATTAGCAAATGTTCGAATATGAAATCGTCGACGTAAAGGCTTCCAGAATATTGCAGCCGCTACGGTAATTTCGCTTCAAAGCTTATAACATATTATTACTTACTTGAAGAAGAAGACATCTCCCATTGCTCAGGTGTTATAGAATATATAGAGCAGATAAATATGGTTATTTGCGCCTGACTCACGCTTGATTTATTTGATATTTGGCTAGCGTTAACATTTTTAGTAAATTTCTTTGAAGGTGCTTGCGTGTGTGTGCGAGTGCTTTTTTTGTAATACCAATTTCTCCTAAGAAGGAACTATTTTAAAATATTCGACGGTAGGCTTTTAGTAAATTCCTTTCTAATCGCAAAATGTGTATATGGGTAGTAGTGTCAAAGGGATAGATAGAGGAATTGATGATTCATGATGATGTTTATTCATTTCTAGAGTTATTTATGATTAACATAACTAACTTAGTTTAATATTTTTATTTATTGAAAAGTTTGTCGATCCAAATTTAAAGCTTCAGTGCTACCAACTTTGTAAATAAAAGGCTAAAACTCGTAAATATACGTAACTTTCCAGTGGGAAAGAGTTCGATAACGTTAAAGAATAACAGTCCTGTTCTTTTAAATTTATTTTTACTTTTTGACTTCCTGTCAACGTAAATAAGCAGTCAAATCGCGAACGAGAAATAAAAATTTATTTAACGAAAAATCAATTTTTCTTACAGTAAATATTCGATGCCCATCGATTATTCGATTATAATTTAATGCGATTCGAATCCATAATGAAGTGTATTAAACATGATTTATGGTTTTTATTATACTTCCGTCAATACGTTTAAAAAATGCAAAAAGAATTTTGTTTATACCCGTTGTTCTCAGCTTGCGTTGCAACAGAAACGGTATGCAATATCGATCGCATCCTTTATCCTTACACATATTCAAGATGTATGAACATATGTAACATACTCACTCGAGCGACGTCAAAATGTTGCAAAGGTTGTGAAATTGCTTTATGGAATTGTGTTATCATGCATATGAAATTTTCTTCCCATTAAAATGTAAAATTGCTATGAAAATTTGGAAATTTAACATTTTAATTGAAAAGCTAAGTTGTCGCAACCGTTTACCGTTTAGATTAGGACATACCTACGGTAGGTGATAGGTGATAGATTCGTAAACTATTATATTTATTTGTTGTTTTGTGAATTTTATGCCAAGAGGTTGGGTACGGTTTCGACTCGTTTTGATCATGTGCGTGAACTGTCAACCTCTTTTGGTTTTTTTTGTTTTTTTTTTTTTTTAATAGAAACTCATTTATAGAGAAAATTATATCTTTCATGTAATTTGGATAAAACCCAAATTCAGATTCATTCCGTTGTCTATGTTATGTCAAAATGAATTGAAAGTGTTTCATTCCATTGGAAAACAATGAAAAGAAAAAAACCTGCCGCAATATATTTTATAATTAAAACTGAAACCCCGGCATTACGATTTTAAGTTATCTGAAGCTGTTGCTGTTGTTGTCGGTTTGATAATTCTAAGAAAATTAAACACGTTCTCGTTCCCCTCTCACACTCGCCATCCATCTCTTTCACCATATGGATCTTTCTCTCTCCCTCTCTCTCTCTCTCTCTTTTCACTATTGAAAATGTTTGTATACTACTAGAGGAGGCTGTTCTTGTTGTGCTCATGCAGCGCGCTGGTAAAGTTGAAAAAAAATTGTTTTTTTTTTCTTTTTTTTTTTCTCTCAAAGCTTATCAGAATTAGCGCAATTTATATGTTAATCTTTTGACGAAACAGGTTATGTTTATTGTTGCTGGTGTATTTATATTATGGTCGTTTGTATTATTTTTGTTTTAATCTCAGTTGATACTCCAAGTTCCGGGTTGGATATACATATGCTTGACTTTTCTTCTTATTGCTTTTATTTATTAATAAATTAATTGATTGAATGAATGCTTTAAATGAATTTGTCGATTGAAAAACAAAAATTTCGTAGACAAGCGAAATACGAATACGAAAGGTTCACCTTTTTTTTTTTTTTTTTTTCTTTTCTCGTACATACCTGTCTAACTAACGAGAGAGTCTAACGGGCTATTGCGTAATTTAATCGTGGGGCATTGTGCTGTTGAAAATCCAGCTCTTCCTTTCTATAATCGTAAATTTGTGTCTTACGTTATGCAAAGTAGGAACTCTCCTCGTTTAATTTTACCACCATTTTGCTGCCCAAGGTATCAAATAAATCGGACTTTTCATCCAAGAAAGCGTCTATTTACAATTGTAGGAATGTGCGGCGTGCTGTATCAGTCTCGAAATTATTAAGAACAATGGATGGCTACAACCAAACATGGATATGATTCGAATCTATCTATACCTATGCCGACATTATGACTGGACACCCTCACAAATAGCCAAGGAGAGACTACGTTAGATTTCTCTTAAATTAGCAAAATTGAAAATGAATTTCGCTAGATTCACGCGCCAATAAAATCCTGTAATCCTGGTAATCTTCAAATATTTTGACACTTTTAAACATTGCCATATGGGGTAACCCTACTTTGCGGTACAAGAGTCAAGTCTCAGGCGTTATAGCTTTGTGTTGATAGTTTTTCATATATCTTGTATACAATCCGATTGATTAGTCCGTGCGGCCTCGAAATGCACGGCTTCGGGTATACGCTTGAATTCCACAACACTAGATCTTGCAACCATATCTTCCTGTTGTTTTTCCCACTGATTATTTCTTGCAATTTTAAAATCTCCGGAAAGGTTTATTACACCGAATTCTTTTGTATTTGTTAATGTGTAAAATATATACTCTGTCTCATGAGTATATATTGTTGCATAGTTGTCGTCAATTGATCCTAGTCGCCCAGTCGTGTTTTAGACACCCCTTTAGGTGCTAAATCGCTAAAAGACTTTGCCGGAGTCTGGCTGCGATAGCTTGTAGCGTTCTTTAGGATGACTCCTCATATATTGTACGTATGAGGACGTTTTTCTGGAACAAAACTTCTTGTATCTCTTACTTTCACTTCCACTTCCACTTTCGCATTTCATTTATTTAAAATGGACTTTGGTGTCCATCGATTTTGTCACTATATTATTATTATCACTAATGGATCTCAAACGATTATTTGTTGTATTTTTAGTGGTTATTGGCTTCGTAATGTTTACAAGTTTTCTTCTTCGTGAGAATTTTGTATCCTGCAGTGCTTCGCTCGATATAATTCTTGATTTATTTTCGTGGCAAAATATGAAAAATTATATGTTGTTGTACGCATGGGCTGGATTCAAGATACTATTAAAGATCAAGTGTAAAGTGTGGGTGTAGAAGAAGGGTGCAAACGATTTCCTTTCGTAATCAGCCCACTCTCGTGTCTAAAATTTTTTTTTTTTGTTTATACTGACGAGTTTTTCAAAAGTTTTCATTATATGGAAGATGGCCGCAAAAATGGTTTGATCGAGGGGCCAAACATAGGAAATGTTTTCGTGTTGTCTGTCCGATTTCCGATCTTCAGGTTAAACACAAAAGTATCTGTCGAGATTAGCAGTCGCTAGATGAAGAAAATTGAATCGATTTAAAAATATATTCCTAATCGATCGGTATTGTAATGAAAGATGGCTATAATGTCTACAAGTTCGACTTTGTATGTTAGCATATGGTTGTATTAGAAGTGGTGTAGGGTATAAGAATAAATAAATCCGCTGGGAATTTATTATCATGTTGATGTTTCGGCAAACAGTGTCGCCCTTCAGGTGGAAAAAGTTTTGTGAAAGGCAGGCAGCAGCAAGCGATGATTTTTGCAGAGTCTTCTTATTATAAATCTGCTCTAACTGTTTACATAAAAGACGTGATGTGCAATGTTATTATAAGAAGATTGATTGCCTTATACCATAATTGAATGCAATTGACAGAGAAGCGTCGATTTTTCATAAGCCGGCCCGGATTTGCATTCCATGTATTATTAATATGCGGTGTGTATCGCGGTTTAAAGATCGCATATATATGTATACAATTTTTCATTTCATTTATTTATTTATTTATTTTTTTTTATTTTATTTTAATGTATTTTAATGTATTAGACGTTGTTCATCTTTTGACGTCAGTAAACTTTTGTTATTGACATTTTAAAGTCACGTAAAGGGTTTACCGTGTACGTTGCTTGTTGTTGTTTCTATCTTTTTCTTTCCTTATCTCCCTCCCTCTCTCTCTCTCTCTGTCTCGCTCTGTTTCGCTCTTTTGCTCTCCCGCCCTCTCTCGCTTTTTATTTATTCTAGCCTAGCTCGGAGATAATAAATTTTTTTTAAATTATTTTTTTCTTATTCCAAGTTATAATTTTTTTTTTTTTTTTTTTTTTCTCTTCTCTCACCAAAAATACGATAATAATAATTATCGTTTTCTTTTCTTATGGTTTAAGTAAAATAACACTTGTTTATAACGTCACTTTTTTATGTGAGTATTTTGCAGTGGCTTTTGTTGTTGCTGTATATAAATTGAAAAAAAAAAAAAAAAAAAATCACTTTTATTAATAAACAATAACACAAAATTTATTCAAGTTTTTTCGTTTAGTATTTTACACAGAAAAACCTCTTGCGTAGAGCCGTTAAACGTGTTTTTTTTTTCCTTGCAACTGTTTTTCAAATTCATTTGAAAATTTTCGAGTATTTATTAGCAAAAAATAAATAAAATAAATAGAAAATTAAATTTTGTATTTGAATTTGTGGGAAGTGGACTAAGGAAAACCAGTTCGACAAATCAATTGAGGCAAATAGCAAGAAAGTCAGCAAGTGTTGTATAATCGATTAAGCAAAGTCATGAAAAAAATATGCTAAGAATTGAAAAACCCCGATCTTTTTAAGGTGCAATCCCGCGTCAATCAATTGCTGTGTATTTCAAAACCACAAAACCACGTTTCGTGTTCGTTTTCCTTCTTTTTTTTTTTTTTTTTTTTTATTATAGAGCGATTAGTAGTAAATTGAGAAAAAAATTATTTATTTTAAATAAATGTGACGAAAAAATACGATTTCTCTTGGGGGACGTGTTCCTAATTACAACTTCTTATGAGCGATTGTTGTCTTATCTAGTTGTTGTGACTTAGATTGTAAATGACATGCGGGTGGGGGTTCTTGCAAATGTGCAATTGCGTGAAATTCAAGTCGTAAGCTTTTGTCGTTAAAGAACTTCAGAGGATTAATAATAACTTTGCGCTCAACGACGTTTACGCAGTTTCTCGAATGGAAAGACGGACTTAATAACATTCGTGGAAGTGGGACATTTCATCAATTATTTCCAATGGTGGTATAGTGTTATGTTAAATTCTACGCCCGTCATTTTCATGAGACGCACATATGGTGGGAGTAAAAACACTATACGCATCTAACTTGGATGACGGGGTTCGTTCGATAAATGCTCTAAAACATTTTCCATGGAAACTATTTCACTCTTTAACACCGGTTTGTAATTTCAAGGTCAAAAATTCTGCATAAGGGAGTAAATACACAGTTACAGTTAAGTTATATGATATATGTTAAGTCCTCTTTTTTTCTGCGACACGCCCATTTTGCTATTTCTAGATATGCTGGACAATTATGTTCACTGAAACCCGTCAAATTGCCGGGAAATTTTGTGAATTCTCACAATCGGAAACTGAGGTTTGGCCGCACGTGTTCCTTGATCGATTAGGTTAAATGTGGTTTAACTGAAATGGTCGTCAGCTGTTTACGTGCACGCCAACACACCCCGAAAAGACTAAAACAATTTCTTTGAATATTCGATAAGCTACTATTATGCCACACCTCCTTCTACCTTTCTCGGGTAATTTCTACAACGTTCCATAAACGATATGTTCGATCGAATTGTCTTCATTAGCAGGAGCTTTCCACCATCCACTTTCTGAAATGTGGAGGTGTGTACACCTTCCTTTTCTTTTACCATATATATTCACACACATATATATTTATATATATATATTTATCCCGTTAGTTGGGAGAATTTTCAAATTCGTAATCCTTGGAAATTCCATATCTTCCCAAATATTAGAATTAACAAATAACAAATATTTTCGATGAGTAGAGTGGTGGGGGTAGAGTCAACACTTCTGTAACGCAGTTCACACGCTCTTTAACGAGCCTTCCATCGACTTCATCATTTTAAGAAAATAATAAAGAAAATGGTAATGTAAGGAAAAACATTAATAAGATGCAATTTTTTGGTGTCTGTAGTCTGGTGTTGCGGTGGTCTACTAAAGCAGCTTGGATGCTCTAAGATTTATTTAGCGACTTTTTTCATCCCAGAGATAGAAAAAATTTTTATTTTAAAGTTCTCTTGGTGGTCAATAAGGCTGGTTGACGCGAACTGGACACGGAACTGGAACTGGAACTGGAACTGGAACATGCCAATGTAAAAGTTATTTTGCCACTGCCGGCGGTACAAATAAAGATTGATACCGAGTTTCTTATAGCGCGGCACGAATTAATCGCGAAAAATAGAGGAAAACTTTCATATGTTCACCTATGTTCACCTATTGGCAACAGAAT
Organism: Glossina austeni; assembly: GCA_000688735.1. Classification (NCBI taxonomy): domain Eukaryota; kingdom Metazoa; phylum Arthropoda; class Insecta; order Diptera; family Glossinidae; genus Glossina; species Glossina austeni. Next base: position 91,127 of record KK502418.1, on the reverse strand, counting down.
GTGATATCGTTGCCATCATCAAGATTCTGGCTTACAATGTCGTTACGTTTTCTCGATTCCTCGCACTCTTGTGCTTTATATAAGCGGAAAGCATATCGTACGTGAAATTGTTTACGCTAGGACGTCTACTTTCCTCCTCGTCCTCCTTCTTCTCCTCCTCCTTCTCCTCCTTCTCCTCGTCCTCCTCCTCCTCGTTCTCCTCCTCCTCCTCCTCGTTCTCCTCCTCCTCGTCCTCGTCCTCCTTCTCCTCGTCCTCCTTCTCCTCCTGCTCCTCCTCCTCCTCCTCCTCCTCGTCCTCCTCCTCCTCGTTCTCCTCCTCCTCGTTCTCCTCGTCCTTCTCTTCCTCCTCCTCCTTCTCCTACTCCTTCTCCTCCTGCTCCTCCTCCTCCTCCTCCTTTGACAAGAGCAAACACGTGAAGAAATGAATAAAAAAAGTTTTGAGGTAAAGCGTCCATCGTCGTCTATTGAAGGATTTTTTTCATCGCTCAAACAAGCTGAGTATGATCATAGTATGATTTAATATGTCATCCAATTGATTAGTCAAGCCATGCCGTCGCAAGTGTCCTGTCGATTTCACCCCAGAAAAATACATACGCCAAAGAGCTTTTGATCCAATGATTTTATTTATTTAACATTTGAGAGACTTATTCTCGCTCTCTCGCTCTCTCTCTCTCTGCATTCCTCAGCGTGTGCTGTTAATGAGGCGTAAGTTACAAAAAGTAATTTCTAGATTTTAACCGCATTGCACTGAAAAAAGGTAAAAAGCATAAAGAAATTCTAAAGAAAATGTGAATGAAAACTAATGACGTCGAGGGAGAACTAACTATAAATTAAAAAAAGATCGTTAAAAATAATTGCTAAAGCAATTCATTCTGTTGGGAGAAAGAAGAAGATAGCAGCGACAAAGGTAACGTACGTATGGTAGCGAAGATGGAAAAATACAAAAAAAAAGCTTATTCAGCAGCGATAGGCTATTTTTGAGGATTTGAGCGAAAACCACGAACAAATTGTTGTGTTCAGATTTCAGGTAAAAGGGAAGAGAAACAATCAGGTACGATATGGAAAAATGCATATATGGAGTAGGGAGTGCAAGGAAAATGTGCCAAAAGGTTTCGCTTGAAGGGATTGGGAAGGCATTGATTGTGGCCATATGATGAATTATTATTATTACTGGATCGCGGCAGGGATATGTCGATTTCTTTCCCCAACTTATATACATAGAAGAAGACGATAATAATAATAAAACAGCAGTTGTATTAACTTTACACGGGTTGTGTAAGAAAAACTAATAAGAAGAACAAGATGACATGGCCGAAGGGAGGGAGAAACGGCATTTCTTAAGATATCAGGGTGTGGGTGGGGGGCAAAGGAGAGTATATGTGATGATCATCATTAAAAATTTATTTTTAATTGATTTTCACGAAAATTGTCTCTGGAATAAATTTTATATAAATTCGAATAAAGAATTAAATCAAATTATGTTCAGGAAAAGCCATAGAAGAATAACACCAACGCAGGCGTTCTTGAAACAATTCTTAAAAAAGCGACTCACTGATGTTGTTGTCTTCACGCCAGGCAAAACGCATACCTATGCGAAGATCTACTTATTCGACGACTCTATATAATCTGTGTAGATTTAGGTTTATATATATATGAGAGGGAAAATTGTGAGGAGTGTTACACTAACTGAAAGTATAACGTTTCGCAGAGTTTTGAAAAAATTCATAGCGTTTCTAGTGAAGAAGTGGTGAAGTGTTATATCGAACTTAGCCACACACACACACACAAATTGTTCGCTGGTTTTCGTTCTGGGATTTTCGATTAATTGTCTGAACCAAGCGAGCGTTTCCTTACACCGCACACATACGACTGCATATAAAAGCAGTCTGTACGAATGAACAATGAAAAATTTAAGCTAAGCTGTTGCCTCAACTTGATCAGGTGATCATCGGTTGCAACACTATTTACTGCTATTCTGCAAGTAATCCGATTAAGACGAGGAATTCGGTTAAAGCATTCAGAATTGATTGATAGGAAGATGGCTGTCTTCTTCTATCACGACAATGCCATGCCAGATCACACATACATCATATCGCGCGGACTTGGCCCCATTCGTTTTTAAAAAAAAATCCATTTTCTTTAGCTTAGGTCAAGAGCAGTAGCAGATTGTATAGGCAGTCGGTCCAGTCGCATACATTTGCAATTTATCTCAAAGCAAACATTCGTTAATCGATTGTCAAAAAGAGAGCATAAAATATAAAAATCGTGTCAAAAGCGCGTATCCTTCATCGGGCGATGACAAGTCAAGGAAGAGACCAAATTTGATAAGCAAAGATAATACTCTTTACATATGTTCGCCTTCACTATTATATTTTGTAGTGACACAGGGAATAGGATTTTTTCCCTTTTATTTTTTGTCGCATGCAATTTTTTTTTGTAAATCAGATCAAATTGATGCGGATGCGATAAGAAGATAATAGAAACAATAGAAGACTAAAACATGAAAACATGAGCAAACTAGCGATACAAGTAAAATAATGGAATGAAGGCGCATTTCATTGAAGACGCATCTTAAACCTCACCCGATCGATTATCAACCTACCTAAATAGTTCTGTGAATTGATTAGTTCTGTGATCTGATTGTTGATTTTGTATCAGAGTCGTACCATTCGGTGCTTTGCTAAGTACTGGCCTCCTATTCTACGCGATGGCCTTGTGAATTAAAGGCCGCATCGACAAGTCGAAGAAAGGCAATGCATAGCGATTGTCGATGAACGGCAGAAAAGCATTGTCTTGTCCGACATTCGACGCTATTTAAATGAACGTTAACACGTTCACTGTACATACCTCTGAGCAACGTGCAATGAACCATTCGAGGCATTCACGTGGATTCTCGTGGATGACGAAGGGGTATAGCCAACACCGTCGATAGCCTTCTGAGACTCGCCCTGTAAAGTAGCTTGTGGCGAGCTTATGTATAAATATTTCAACGGCAAGTAGTGCAGGGCTAATAAAAAAGGGCATGAGCAGCACCGCTCAAGTCGTTTAGTTTATTAATTAATTTTCTTAAACTTTTCTTAATGCAACTACACGACTTTTTCAGCATTCTCATCCGTTCGTCCGGCTCAACACACTCCGTAAGAACTCCGCGCTGGTTAATCGCGCTGTTCCCCTTTGCAGTGTTTGCACCCACCGTTTTCCCATCGTTCTAAACGTCTTCAACTTTTTCCTTTTCTCTCTCCATTTCGCTCTCTCTCTCTCTCTCCCTCTTTCTCCCTCTCTGTCCGTCCGTCCGCTAGTCATGTCTACATCATGTACTGGGGATATCCTCCGAATGGCTGCTCAATTATACAAAAAAGATATAGAAGAGGTGTAAGAAGAGTGGTCCCGATTAGCTAATAACTTCAATCAATAAAAATTTGCATTCAAAAGCTTTTTATATCAGTTAGAAGTGATTCATACCAGCGCAGCGCCTCGTCCTAAGAAAGCAATTTTATTAGCAACCAAAAAAAAACACACACATATGCANTGCATATATATATATATATACATATATATATATATACATATATATATATATATATATATATATATATATATATATATATATATTATGTGTTATTAAAATGACGGATATATATGATCGTATAGGTTATTCCCGATACACGATTGGAAGACTACGAGTTTATAAAGGAACTAAAGGAGGTGGTACCTTAAGTCGGAAAAAATAAGAAATAACACTGAAGATAAACTTCATTGTTTTGTTGTTAGGTGCGCTCAGAAGTTGATTTATATACATACATATATATATATATATATATATATATTTGGTTGATTGCTTTTTGCACATCTGTGACCTTTTCTTTTAAATCGTTTGATTTTTAAAAACCAACAACTAAGCAACAATCATAACGAACAATTACAATGGTGAGTAACTATACGTACATACATACATACATACATACATACATGGAAGGCAACAAGCAGTCATCGTATAGATAAAGACAAGCAGACAGACTAACTAAACCAAGTTTTTGGTTGGTTGACTGAGTGACGCGACGTAGTTAAAAATGTTATCTGAAACGAAACAACTCAAGATATTGTCTTGTGTCTTAATATCCGCATATGTAGAAATTTATATACATGATTACGCTCGCTTGTTGTGAAATATATATATATGCATATATATATATATGTATATATGTATCTGTCCACGCATATTGATTTTTACAATTTATATATGTGCGTATATCGACTAGAAAAATAAAATGGTCCAATGGGTCACTAATGAACGAACCCATGCAATTAATACATACGTACATACATACATACATATATATGTGTATGCTGTTTGCCATGTTTCCTATTTTTCTTTTTTTTTCTCTCTCTTTCTCTTTCTCTCTCTCTATTGTATTTTGTAAGCATTTCTTGGAAATGGAATTACGTAAAAAATGTAATGGTTATCGGAGAAGAAAGATGTGAGAAAAAAAAAAAAAATTGAAAAAAGAAAAGAAAAAAAAAAGACAAGCAAAAGAAAGTGTATGTATGTGCAACAAAGTAGTTTATAAATGATTGCATATATTTATATATATATATATATATATATATATATATTTATTATATACATATAAAGATCAGGATTGGCTCTACACAACTCCTATAAACGTAATAAATTTTCATTTGAAATATTTCTTCGGGTAACGTTTTTCAATCGGCGCTGCTGCTGCTGCTGCTGCTGCTGTTGCTGGTGTTGCTGGTCTTGCTTATGCTTATCTTTCTCTCTCTTTCTCTTGTTTTCTTCCTTACTTTTATTATTTTTGTTGCTTTAAATTTAAGTGGCTGTCCAGAAAGTAAAAGTAAATTTATTAAATGGGTTATTCAAACTCAAACTACATTCATATGGTTGTTGTTGTTGTTGTGCATGTTGTGTCGGTTCACCAAAAAAACAAAAATATACTGGAAACATTTCATTATAAATGATATCAAGAGTGTGTGTTTAACTCTCTAACACTTCCTCAATACAGATGTAATTGTTGAATGCTTTGTGTGTTCAACTCATTTCGGCGTTCATTTATTATTTTCATTTTCTTTCATGAAAATTTTACATCCTGTATGTTGCACAACAACTGCCAATTTATCAATAGTAGTGGCTCGGTAGTAGTAGTAGTAGTCGTAGTAGTAGTAGTAACGGTACATTTTAAAGTCAGTCAAAAATTTTTCAACTCAAAATCGCTTGAATTGCTCGTCATTTTCCTAAGTCTATGAACCGAGCACTGAGAGAAGAAGAAGAAGAAGAGAAATCCGTTATCAATAGGTATAATACTTACGATCTATTTTTGCTCGTCATTTTCCTAAGTCTATGAACCGAGCACTGAGAGAAGAAGAAGAAGAAGAGAAATCCGCTATCAATAGGTATAATACTTACGATCCATTTTTGCTCGTCATTTTCCCAAGTCTATGAACCGAGCACTGAGAGAAGAAGAAGAAGAAGAAAAATCCGCTATCAATAGGTGCGCTAAGATATGAAAATGATATTCGATTGGGAGAGCGAATCTTCGCTTTTACACCCATTACCAGAAAAGAAACTATTCGGTGATATTTTATGATATTGAGTGGGCGGGGCTTATTTTTTATTAGAGAATTTTCCGTAGAATTTTACGTGAAAGTGTTCTTATCATCGTTTCTGTTGTGTCTTCATAAACAACGTTAACAATCAACGCATGAAAGTCCGTCCCTACGGCCGTATCACTTAATCGCTTAGAAAATCTTTCCTCGGAACCCGGAAGGGGAAAATTCTGATGCTGCTACACGAACAATATCTGATGATCTGTAGTTGCGAGGAGTGACTTGATGTGTGTGTGGGGTCAGGTCAGGTCAGCTTTATTTACATTTCTCGAGTATATTAAAATATCGGGGCATGGTATAGCGTGCCGAAAGCCGACCATATCGAAGGTGTTAAAATTCGCCAACATTTTCTATGTAAAACTCTTGTGTATGTCAATCGAGAAAACATGAAAGATTTTAGACAGAAAGAAGAGGAAGCAATGAAGTCAGTTATTAAATAAACTGTTGCTCTTTACTTACTTGTTGGATGCTGGAGACTTCCAAGCGCCGGCCACATTTGATGCAACTTTCCGTGTATCCGATAGCTTTACTATTAGCTTTAGTTTTCTAATACAACCGGTTAGCATATATATATAATGGGTGTTGACAAACCGATGAGTTGACTGAAAGGTGGCCGCCGCCGCTTATACTATATAAGATGCAACGATTATTTAAAAATTGTTTGGGAATAACTGTTAGTGATGTTGATTCCTCTTAAATTATACTAAAGGAAAATATTTTTGCTCCCTTAGTTTCGTAGTAGGTATCGAAATGTTGTTGCATTCTTAGCGCTCTTGCTATATGAAACTCCGACACACATATGTACATATATATATATATATATATATATATATATATACGTATCACCAAAAATAATGAAATAGTTGTGATTTTTGTTTTTAAATATTAGTTGAAAATTATTGCCTGCGGTTGTTTGTTGTTGTTGTTGTTGTTGTGCTGCTGCTGCTGCTGCTACTACTGCTACTATTATTGTTTCGCTATACACACCACACACCAGAGATACACAAACACACACACGCAGGCACACAAACACACACACACGCAGGCACACAAACACACACACACGCAGGCACACAAACACACACACACAGTATATTTGCAAATAAATAAAAAATGCATATAAATTCCATTTCCTGCCATTGCGATAACAACACAAACGCATCTCTTCCCTGTTGCACACAACTCAAATACTTTTTCTTCTGATTGTGCTTAAACTCACCACCCAAACATTGAAAATATATTAATTTTGTTATCCCGTTGAAGACGACAATTGCGCGCATGGATTTGCCTGTGCCTCGAAAGCCTTATTAAACCAGATCTGATTGATTGCAAAATTTGTAATCCTTTTCTCTTCATTTCGTTCTCTCATTGTTCGCCCACCTCTATGGGCATTTTCTTAGCATTGAGTTATTCCCGTAGGTAGATGCTTTGAAAATGGGCGTGGTTAAAGCAAAATATTTTCATTATTGCGCGTTCCCCTCACGATTAGTTCCGATTTTTATGCGGCAGGTGTTCGAAAGTCGTTACATAATTGAAGTCTTTTTTCTTTTTTTTGTTTTTTTTTGTTTTTATTTTTTTACTTATTTCAATTTTTATTTTATATTTTCAACTCCACTCCACAAGACGACTACACACAACACACAGCATAACTAATTTCTCGTTGTCAACGACAACAATGTGAAATGTATAAAAAAACAACAACAACAACTATAACAACAACTTAAAAGTTGAAACTAAATAGCGAGACACATACATAAAAAGGCATAGAGCAAGCAGCCAGCCACTCAATGATTTAAGCGCAAGGAAAGAC
>KK502418.1:62123-74115 GCA_000688735.1 Glossina austeni | reverse complement strand
ATGTAGATTTTGGTTCCCCTTAAGAAAATTAAAAATTTAAAAAAATTCTCACATTATAAAAAAAATTAAAAAAAAAAAAAAAAAAAAAACGCGTTTGTTTCGATCCAACTATCTGTGGAAATATGTAAATGTAATAGAAAATAATATACACATACAGACATACATACACACACACACGCACACATGCACACACATATCAGTATATCAGTATATCAGTATATATATATATATATATATACTGATTAAGTTATCTCTCACGAATACATTATTTCAAAAATCGCGGCAACAACAACAACAACAACAACAACAACAGTGTCAGCAACGTAAATCACAAAACACAGCAGCAATAATAATTGTAATGCAAACTTGTTATCGTAATTTTATAAGACTTGTGTGTTAAATAGAGATTTTTTTTTTTTTTTTTTTTTACATTACTTGGTGGTTGTGTGTTCTCTCACACTATTCGTCGTATACCTACCTATCTATCTATCTCTCTTTTTCTCTCTCTTCGCTCCGCTCCGCACCGTCTTCCTCGTGTTGTGCTCTTTTTCAACATTTTTTAAGAAACACAGCAGCGGCAGCAGCACCACCAGCAACAACAGCAAGCACTTGCAATAATTTGAGATTTTATTTCAATTTTTGTCTAAAATTTTCTATCAATTTTTGTACATACGTTATATATAGCGTCGTCGATTATGTAAACTTTATCAGGCAGCCGACCCCTATGGGCGTTCCTTTAAACTTAACAAAATATTTATTTGCTTACAACATATGTTGCATTTTGGATTTTCCCGTTCATTTTGCAAAAGGCCAGAAATACGTGCAAATCCAACAAAGAATAATATATCTACACATACATTTACATACATACATACATAAATACATATATGTATGCATACATACATACAATCTCATCCCGCTTAAATTATACTTAAAATATATATTTATCTATATATGAAATATGAATGTTTGTATGTATGTATGTATGTATGTATGTATGTATATAGTTGTAAATTAATTGTCCAAAATCAATATCTTTACGTTACGTTAATTAATTATATATAACATATATACATACAATATATATATACATGTTTATGTATTTGTATAGTTTATTTACTACGGGGAGTGCTAGAGACGAAGGAGTGAAAAAAAAATTAAAAAAAAAAAATACGGATTTTGAAATTCGCAATAGGCGCGAAAATATTGAGAATTTTCCAAAAATATTCGATACGAAATAATTTGTAGTGCATCGTTCGTTTATTAAAAGTGTGTCACATTTGATTCAAATTATCGGATCGTCGTGCTCGGACTCGAGTAAAACATATATGAATTTTTTTTTTTGTGAAAAATTATGATAATTACATAAGATATCTTATATATGCAAAGGGTTATCCGGGTTATCCACATTTTCCCTTCTTCTTCTTCTTCTTCTTCTTCTTCGGTATGTTGTAATGTAAACACGCTGTTAAAAAATATTTTTCTTTTGAGATTGTCTCTATGCTTATGGGACGAATCGAAGCGCTGGTCGGACGGACAACAGGCCATTGATTGACATGACAGTCTTGTGATGACAAGGTGAGAATACAGACACCATTCCGGTGTGCTATTGTTTGCGTTTTCTCCGTATGTTTTCATCTTTTGTAGATTTCGTGGCATAGCTGTTGTTGTTGTTGTTGTTGTTGTTAAAGATTTCATTTGGGATGAGACAGCGACAGCGACTCTTAAGCCTTTCTTAACATCTCTCCAACGGCTCATAGGCGATGAGGTCAAGGGAAATATTCAACCTTTGCTTTGGTTTTCTTTCGAATTATCTTAAAAGCGACGACACACACACAATCAACTTATTAGAGAATTCTTTTTCATTAGCTTTTCGTCGTAATTCAAGGTCTCTTCATAAGAGCTAAGCTTTCGCAAACTATTGTCCTGTTTGTAGGGTTTGTTCGCACTTTTCCTTCTCAATTTTCAATTCACTGACGGATTGTGCGGATCTTTGCAAAATGCATTTATCTACATATCAGATAAATGAAACAACACACACACACACACATATATATATATATATATGTAGATATTTATGCATGCATACTAACTAAACTTTTTATAGATAGATAGAGTGAGTATGTATGTTATGTGCAGATTTCTTTAGGTGTTTACATGAAGAGTACTAAGCACATAGATATATATATATAGATATATAGATATATATATATATATGTTATGTTTATTTAGTGTTAACTCTAAAGCGTATATTACAAGCAAACAACAACGATTATGTATGTACTTGTGCTGGTTTTGCTGTTGTAATCACGTTCAAGTGAATAATTGTTTATGTTATACTATCGCACGACTTAAGGCCGATGAAGACAAAAATAAAAGCAAAAATAAAAACAAAAAAAACAAAAAACGCCAAGCGTATATATATTGTGTGTGTGTGTATTTATTGTTCTTGTTGTTGTGGTTGTTGTTTACCCACCACACGAATATGGTGTTTAAAGTAACATAGATTTGAGTCATCGTCAGTCAATCATAATCCTCCTAATTATCGTCCGGTACAAAAAAAAAAAATAAATAAAAAATAAAAGAAAAAAAAAGAAGAAGAAAAAATAAAAAATAAAAAAAGAAGAAGAAAACGCTCAGCAACTTTAAGCTTATGACGAAATATATACCAACACGCGAAACCGTTATTATATACAGATTTGATTAATTAATGGCAAGCTCTAGTAACAACAACTGCACATCATGTCTAAGCTTGAATAGAAAGCAATATAAAAATCAGGAAAATTAATAAAATACATAAACAGTTTGTTGTGTTACATCTAAGGGAAATTTCATGTATGCGTAGGACTTCTTTTTTTTTTTTTTTTTTTTCCTAGAAGCCATTTTGTTAATGAAAATATAAAATGGGAAGAAGAAGCAAAATTATTATAATGCGATAAACTATTGACACATTCCAAGCAATGGTGAATCCTTTAAAAAGATTTTTTATGCCCCTTTTCACTTATCTGAATATTCATTTTGTCATATTATATATGAACATGTCTGTCCATATGTACGTAAGTTGTCGATGCTGAAATTGTCGAAGCTGGCAAAAACCGAGATCATCGATAAATAATAAACTTACAACTATTCTTTTCAATTAATGTGGGAAAACACGATGAATCATAAGAATCATAAGACTGACCCATGACTGACATGACGTGTGTAACATAACATAACTACAATAAATGTTTCGCAATGTTTCGAGAGTTGTTTTCTCATCAATGCGATTAAGTTGCGATTAAGTGGCGAACACTAATCCATTAGTCTGTAAGTTGCAAGGATCACGATTACGACAATTCATATTTATTCATGAACACATACATACATACGTACATACATACATACATACATTCATCATTGCATGATTGCATTCATTCTAATGTCATATCTTTGCTTTGCTTTGCTTTCCATTTTTTTTGATAAAACGATTTTCCGACCCTTCAAAATATGGTTCAATTAAATCTTTCATCAAGAATAATACACATACATACATACATTCATCATTCATCATTCATCATTCATCATACACTGCTCTAATATCATATCTTTGATTGATTGATTTTTTTTGTCGATTTATTTAACCCTTCAAAAAATGTGGCTTCAGTTTCGAAAGCGTTCAAATCATGTTTCATTCGCGTATTTTTCGCCCAAACATTTCCACACGGCGGCGCTGTAAATCATCCCTCAACACATGGCGTTATCAAAGATGACCCAAACGTGGTACCACCCACCGTGCTACGAACGGTGCTTTTTCTCAAAGGTAAATGTTCCAGTATAACTGCCTACAACACTGTCTTCTGATCGATTTATATCGTTGAAGGTGGTGGTCAGCCATCTTAACGGAAACTTTCCGTTCTTTACAGTTTTCCAAAAGTAATTTTGTGCACTTTTTCTTTGTTTCATGTTTTGTGTGGAGCAACAACTAACGAATTCGAATGGTCAGAGCAGCATTATTTAGTAATATCATGCAAGTCCGTCCATACGACTTGATGAGTTAAAATTAATGAAACGTCGAAAAATTGATTTTTTTCGTCCGACCAGACATAGTCGCCATAATATCTAGGTCTCAAGGCACTGCCGATTGCGTACATATTTTCGAATTTTTCGATTTTAGTTTTTTTTATTTTATTTAGCGTTTATTGCGTAATAAAAGTATTGTCGCTAAAACAACTGCAATTTGTAAACTAATTAGTGGGGGTTGTGGTGTTATGAAATTTTCAAACGTTTGGTTTGAAAACATCTGTTGCTATATAAATAAAAATCGTTTAGATTACTAAATAGAGCGGCTACAGCACGCTACGAACTTAAATCATGCGTTACTTTGTTTGTCCTTCTTTCCCTTCTCTTTTCTCCCTTCTCCTATTTTCCTTTTTTTTTTCTTTTTTTTTTTTTCTTTTTTTTTTTTGTAAATCACGTCTTCTTCGTTCATTTTAACAAACATTTGACGGAACGGACGGACTATTTATCATGGATCGTATTGAAAAGTCGTGGAAAGTTCTTTCCGCGCTTTCGGTCAAATTCCTGCTGCTTGCTCTTTTCAAACGATTCCAAATGGTCAGGTGGTTGATGTTTAGAACTTTCGCTATTTCCTGACAGCTTGCGTGTCAGGGCCGGTGCTGCTCGGTCTTACAGTTGCAAAATTTCATCGACTTTTTCAATGACTGCGAGCTGCTGCATCTTTGACATCAAACTTTGACATCCGGAACGGAGCGTATTTTTTCAAATATTTTCAAATTACAAAACTATCTGAATGTAGGGTGTAATGCTACCTTTTAAGTCCATATGTTCGTTTGAGACATTGAGAGGTGAGCGTCGCCCGCTATAAAGGCCACAACATCATCTCGCGGAAAAAACTGCGGAGAATTTCCGTTATGACCGAATGTAATGTCAAAAAAAAAAATAGAGAACGAATCTTAAAAAAACCGGATAAACCGGATCTTCTCATTTAATACTAATAACTATGCTCGCTATCTCTACATCCATCTATATATATGGATATCGAAAATGATTGAAATATTGAAAAAGTCCGCAAAACTATTAATGGATAGAGGAAGAGATCTTACGTTACTTACCTTTTCGGTTTGATACTTGAACAAGTTCCAAGCTTTTCCACAGACAATTGTCGCGTGTAAAGTCGCAATAACAGTAACAGGCGTCGTTACAGCAAAGTTGCTCTGATATTATGATAATTCCGATTATGTTATATATTATGACAGTAGTCCGTATGGGAAGAAACATAAGGAATATTTTTTTTTTATTGCGAAGGTTCTTTCATTTGATTGTGACATCGATCCGTATATCGTACGATTTCTTGCTCGCCTATTATTTCAAATCACGCCGATAACAACGGGACTTTTTTTTTCAGTTCAATTCTTCGATAATAGGATTTGTTTCAATAAAAAAATCGATGAAGGAAAAGTTCGACTTACTGCACGAGTGTACGAACTGGGACACTTACGAATCCATCGATATGTTAGAAAAGAGGCGTAAATATGTAATCTGGGGGCGTTCTTCTAGGCAATAAAATTTGAGATCGAAATCCTGACACATCAACAGAACAGCGACGATACACAAACGGACAAAACGAATTCCTCCCTCAGATTCAAGAATGTATATATATATATATATATATATATATATATGTATATGTATGTATTTTATTTTTATATGCGATTTTTATGATTTCATATTTTATTGCAGAAAGCGTTTTTCCTCCCCCTCTTTTTTTTTCCTCTTTTTCGCCAACACAGTACTCGAAGTATTTTTGAGTTTTTTTTTTTTTTTTTTTTTTTTGCGAGTCTTTACTTGTAGCACAATAGTAAGTAAGTAAGTAAGTAAGTAAGTAAGTAACCAAAACAGATAACGGGATAGGGAATAGCGGAACATAGATAAGAGATATAACTCTACAAAGAGATATGAACAGCACTGTTAGAGTAGATAACTTAACTAATCTCGTATAGTGTTTGATCAACAATAGATAATAAGAGAATGTGATGTTGTGTATAAGAAATCATAAAAAAAATTTATACGATATACTCCGTGGCCTGTTGCGTGTAAAGATGAGACCCGAAATTAAGTGAATTCGCATTTATTGACTTTCGGTGAACTATCGCTATTTTCTCAATAGCGTGTATATCCGATTGCATGCAACTCTTGCACTTTAATAGAATACGCACTCGATTTTATTACTTATCGAGAATTTTTTGATCTTCCACCACTACTCACTCGTTACATTTCTATAATAATACGCAAATGATGATATACTGCTGGTTGTGTGTGTGTGTGTGTGTGTGTGAGAGAGTGCATACTACACTCGAATCCGTTTTGCACTCATGTGCGGAGTTTCGTTTTCGATAATGACGATGATGATGATGATGATGATGATGATAATGATGATGATGATGATGATGATGATGATGATTATTATTTGACAAGCAACCAGGTGTGCAACGAATACTTTTTAATATGCATATAAAAAAAGAAATGAAAAATTCCCACTTACTACGACGACGTGTACGTACGTACTTTCGATATATATATATATATATATATATATATATATATATATATATATTATATATTATATATTATATATTCACTTCCTATTTTTTACTTTTATTATGCAAAAATTTATTAAATTCAAGTGTGAAAAAAAAAAAAAAAACATAAAATAATATAAAACAAATGTAATAAATTAGTTATCGAACCAGATTTTGTTTTAATAATTACTCTGAACATTGCAGTGGTGATTGTTGTTTTAACTACGTACCGCTGATCATTTGATTGTTTGCGATCGTCTGAATCGAGCACCACACACCACTGTGACAAATGATTCAGTTAATTTACATTCTGTGCGCACATACATTATAACATACACATAACATATGTGTTTGAGGAAAGATGTTCATGATCGGTCGTCAATGACAGACAAGAACGATATTTCAATTAACATCTGAAACGTGGCAACCACGCTTACTTTAGCAACCATCCACCTCCCCCCTCCTCCCCCTGTATTAAGTATTAAGTGAATTTTGTTTAATATTTTGTCGAAAATACAAATGCTTTTGCTTGCTTCTTGCTGCTGCTAGCTTCTCTTTAATACATACTTTTGTAGTCATCTTTCTTCTTTAAAAATCGCTCGGTCTTGCCACTTATGGCAGCCGCAGCCGCGCAGCCGCAGCGGCAACCGCAGCAACAGGTAAGCAAAAGTACCAAGTCTTCGAATATTTGCATTCAAGTGTTTTGCATTCTTGTTCTTCATTTACATATATGTACATTTCTTTACCGTATAGCTCGGAGTTTTTTTTGTTTTTTGTTTTTTTCTTTTTCCTCTTTAATAGGGAATAGAATAGAATAGAATAAAATAAATATTAATATGTATGTTTTTGTTTCGATTTAATTTACACGACCACAAGTCCGGAGTAATCGTTTAGTACGTTTAGTTCTTCAATTAAAGAAATTTTAAAATCACTTTACTGCGGCATACATAAGCATACGAATAAATGAATCGTTTATCCGTTGGACATTCGTATAATAATGCAAGCCCTTAATTGCATATGTTTACTTAATTCTTTCATGAAATAAAAGAATTACTCCGGCCGGCGGATCCCTCCATTTAAAACCTCGCTCACTACTGTAAACAATAGCAATCGGGTTAATAGTGCTGGCGAGGGGGAAGGGTTGGTTGACAATATAATTATTTTTACAATTTTATACGATCGTATGAGTCCTGAATATATATATGGCAAGGTTAACGCTTAATTGAAAGTTTTGTTACGAGAGAAGCAACACACATTAAGACAAATGTTCCATATGGGGAACAATAGGTGTAGAAAGATGGAGTGCATAGCGTGGATGTAGAGCGAAAGTGTGCAAAGATCAAGTAGAGATATCAAAAGATGATGCGATTGATTGTTCTGTTCGTTCACTCGTTCGCTCATTTACATGGGTATTTGTTTTTTAAGCAGCAGCATCAGCAGCAGCAGTAGCAGCAGCTGTTCGTTCAATGATTCTCGCCTGGCTCTCATATGATTTTCTTCTCACGCACAGCAATAACATATTTCGACGAATATTCTATTCGCTATTAAGATTGCTGCAATGTAATAACGAGAAAAAAATATGAAAAATTGTATAAATTGTTTTTTTCTATATTTTTTGCTTGCATTCCACTTTCTGTCTGCATGCCCTGAATTCACGAGGTTTCTATTTTAAATCTTTCCTTTACAAACTTAATTTTCAAGCGATGATCTTAACTTTTTCCTTCACTTCCTTAGATTTGTGGCTTGAAAATATTTTCCTTCGCTCTTTACTCAAATCTTTCCGTTACTTTGTCTGAATTAGTAAAACCGTGCCATTCCCCCTCCTTTTGTATATAATACACGCATACACATAGAGAGTTTTTTAAATATTTTGTACTCTTCAATGAAATTAAGTTGGATTGAAAATATGGTTAACACACAGCTCGTAATAGACCTAATCATAACAGATGGAGGCGGATCTTAGAAAATATAGCTCAAATCGAATATGACCGTTGTTGCTTTTCCCCTAAGTGATCATCTACGAATTTTTTATGTCTTTTTCGTTTTTCGAAAGCAATTTATAAACAATTTTCTTAAAACGAATCTCTTTTCATAATTCTTAGAAAATCTGAATTTTTACGCATGGAAAATACTATAAATATATATACAAAAGCTAACGACTCCCTCGTCTCATAATTCTTAGAATATTTGAATTTTTACGCATGGAAATACCATAAATATATATACAAAAGCTAACGACTCCGTCGTCTCATAATTCTTAGAATATTTGAATTTTTAGGCATGGAAATACCATAAATATATATACAAAAGCTAAACGCTCCACTTGAATCTTTTCCTAATAAACACGAAGTTAATTAAGGTCTGAATGTGGGATGGATAAGTCAATTTTTTGTTTATTATTTGTGAGATATTCAATGATTTGGTTATACTGGCTGGTTAGCACAGCACTAATGTTCTTGGGCTCTAATATCCCAAGGTAAGCGGTATTCATGATGCTGATAAAAAAGTAACACGTTTTCCGTATACTTTATAAAATGGGGATTTAAAGGCGTCACACCTACGCCTCCTTGTGTAGGTGTTAAGTAGCAAAGATGATGTAAAGATAAATCGATGAGCAGACAATTACACGGGTAGAGAAAAAAATGGAATTTCTTTCGCTGAAATTGCTTGCTTCATAAGGCCGCGTAGGTGCCGCGCCTTCAATTTATCCGAATATTGATATTTGCGCGATGTAAGTTTCGAACTGTTTGCATAAGTTACGGAATGGAAATGCAATAAGCTACGAGACAGTTGGAAAGTGGCTTACGAGATTTTGGGAAGTTGTGAAAAAATTTGCTAACGTCCGTCCGCCCCCTATAAAAACAATTAAGGAAATAATATTTTGCCGTTTTATTCTACAAATCTCGTCCTTTCCGATGCAGTCATATTTCCGCAGATCGGACGGTTCATGGAAGTTGAAGAAGGTTGAAAATAGATCGATGGCTGCTATTTCTTCCCCAAACCAAGCAAACAAATTTCGTAAACTAACCGATAAACGCCAAAAGACTATAGATAATGATGCTGATGAGTATTTCGATGATTAAGCAAACTAAGCAAGCCTTTTGCCTTAACTATTCCAATAGGAATTGATTTTCCGGATTGTCATTGCTAGCGCTTGAATGTTCTGGCAATAAAAATTTGTGATCGCTGATGTTGATTTCATTCACATTAAGGGCCAGTGCATCTAATTCACTCACTCGCTACAAGGTACAATATGTGCCTTTGGATTGTGTGTGTGTGTGTGTGTGTGTGTGTGTGTGTGTGTGTTTTTAGCTTTTCCCTCAAACATCAATACGCATGCTACTCCTTGTGATCCCCTTGGAGAATGACGCTATATAGTTTTGTCCCATATATTCACTTGATCGTTACGAAAGTTGTAGAAAGAAGCCTTACTATTCACTACATACATATTCCGCTTATAATACAACAACAATTCATACTTTTATACATCACTTTCAAACTAAACGTCGTCTTATGATGAAAAAGATTACTAATAATAGTGGGAAAGATGAAAACATTATATCAGCCGATAAAGCAGTCACCGATTAATTAGAAATACAAATGCACATGCACACGCGTACATGCACAGAGAAAGACAGACGGACGGATAGACAGGCAAATAGATAGAGAGTTAGATACACATATATATATACCGATATTATATCGATTTTTATTATTTAGTAATTTCCACATTTAAGCAAATAAAAATTGAAATGCGTTCTGTTACTTAACAGAAAGAAAAAGAGAAAGAAAAACGAACAGTAGTAGGACAACGTAAATGTTGACTATACGTGCACATAATTTTTCTTCAAGTCAATGTTAAACACGTTTCGGAACAAACCGCTTACACAATAACTTATAGAAAGAGAAGAAGAAGAAGAAGAAGAAAAAAGAAACAACCATTTAACATTTCATGTTTTCTTGTTTTTCTTTCTGTTTTTGGTTTTGTAAATAAAAAATATTACAAAATTCTGAAAATTATACATATGTATGTTAATGTGAATGCGCATTTTTGTTACTTTTTTATTTTATTATTTTTTTTTTTTTGTTTCTTCGATTCTCTTTATAAATCAATGCATTTTATACGCAATATTGCCGTTTTCAACTAAAACGAAAGAGAAGAAAAGCTAAAAACCACACAAATTAAAGAGCAACAAATAAGTACGAGATCGCCTCATATATATATATATACTTGCTCGTACAATGAGCACACACTATTATTTTAATGCCTATAACGTACGTACGTCCGCTCATATATGTTGCATGTTTATTGTTATTATATTTACACATATGCATGCAAATATATGTATATACACTTATATATGTAGTTATGCATATAAAGACTTTTTTTTTTATAGTTTAGGTCATGGTCAGATGGCGAGTGGTCAAAAAAAAAAAACAAATAAATAAATAAATAAATAAACAAAATAAATAAAAAAAAACATTTATAAAAGAAAGACAAAATTTCCAGTTTTCCTTTTTCGTTTTTTTTTTTATTTATTTATTTATTTTAACAATCTTCTATACATATGTACATGTAGTATTGTAGTACCTATGTGTTAAAATACGTTTATGTACTAACAGTTCGAAGTTGTGTCCGTGTTAAGGCCAAAAAAAAAACAAAAAAAACAAAAAACCAAAAGAAAATCTTTTAGTTAAAAAACGTTGCCCTTTTACTAATTTAATGAAAAAAAAAACAAAAAAAAAAACAAAAATAAAAAAAAGAACACAACACAACACGTACACACAAGTCAAAAAAAAAAAAAAAACTATAAACTTTTTTAATATAACCCATAAAAACAAGCTTTTTTCCTTTGTGTGTGTGTTTGTGTGTGTGTGTGTATGTGTGTTTTATATGGTTTGGCAACGTGCGTTTATCGGTTTGCTCTACAAAGCGTCATTAAATAGCTGAACGAGTTTGTTTGTGTTGCTTTTGTATTTTTTTCCCATTTGTGCGCGACTTGTAGTGAAGTTTTCAAAACACAGTTTTTGTGTTATTTCTAGAGTAAAAATAAGCAAAAAGGAAAATAAGAAAAAACACATGTGACAAAATCGAAAACGCATAATGAATACAAAATAAAATGTAAATACATTTAGCGTGAAGTGCTTGCTGCTACGCTTTTATGCTGTTAGCTTTTTTCTTGAACGTGCGTGATACGTGCGATGATGGCCGGCCTACGTTGCCTTTTGTGAAAACATTATCAAAGCTGAAGATCGCTTTTTAATTGTTAATAAAAAGCCCAAAGTAAACTTTTGCATAATACATTTTGCTTGCGCGCTTATAAACAACAAACAACAATAGCATCGCAACAATATTTCAAATGAAAAAAAAAAAAAAAAAAAAAAAAAAAAAAAAAAAAAAAAAAAAAAAA
>KK502418.1:31997-52468 GCA_000688735.1 Glossina austeni | reverse complement strand
TCCCTCTCTCTCTCTCTACCCTCTCTCCTATACCGCGAACACGGACTTAGCAGTCGCGATGCTACTTTTGCAAATAACAATTGAAATCCCTGAAGCGGGAAACCTATCTCCCAAGTAGTTAATTCCAGATTCAGATTCACTGCGCGGTAGAACATTCTTTAATTACGTTTGATGCGTGGGATCAAAACTGCAGTAGTGTGGTAGTGATGAGCGCTCGGTCAGCAAACACTTATCAATTGGTGGGTGGTATCGCTCCCCCCCTCCCGTCGTAAGTGAGCGATTTGTCATACAAAAAAAAGGAGAAGAAAGTCGCTACGCCGTACGTAGCATGCGGTAGATGTGTTAAAGACCATTGCTCAGTGCATTACTTCCATCATATCAAAAAATGGTATTAGCATCAATAGTTTCCGGATTCTATTCTAAATTTGCGTTTGATGATAAAAACTTACTACTATTACTGCTAGTACTACTACTACATGCAACAACAAATGCAAAATTCTAGTGGTTAAGCAAATCGTTCTCCCATGACATAATATGCATGCGCGACAGTCTTCATAGGAGCGGTTATAATGGTTCTTAAGCTAGCTGCCTGTTCTACTCATTACATCAGCCAGGTGTCGAGGTATGCGGGTTGAGAATGGCATTTAAGATGTGTAAGTGGTATCGCACAACAACATACGGGTAAAAGCGTGAACGCGAATGCTCGCACTTATTGTTATAACGCGTGACTTGACATCTGACCCTCATATTCCTGAAAAACTAATTAGAAGAAAAAAAAAAAAAACACAAAAGCAAAAAGAAGAAATCAACAGTTCAAGCGTACAAGTAAATATGTAAAATTTATATTTACAAAGGAAAGAAGCATAATTAAACACACACGCAGACACACACACACACTCACACACAAATTAGACGCGGTCTTATCGTAAGGGGAATAAACATTGTATTGCATTACTTGCTGCGGTGAATGCCTCGTTTTTTGTCATTACGTATATCTTTAAATGAAACTCTCTCTCTCTCTCTCTCTCTCACTCTCTCGCTCTCTCTGTCTCTCTGCAACCTCCCTTCTGCAGATTAAATCTTGCATAAAATTTCGGTAGTTCAAAGTTTCAAATAATAAATAAACCATTCAGAAAGTGGATCCGCGATCGCGATCGGAATTGAATCGAATCGCGAGAGAAGAGAAGAGGTCGCAGAAGGTCTTTGGGAATGGCTACATACACACACACACACAGCCAATAGTGTATTCCACTGAGGTCCCACCATCGTAGCGTGCTAATGCCAACCAGCCTTCGCGAAGTAATACCTAACGGTGGTCCCGCGGAGGAGAATGGTAGAAGAAGTGTGTGGGGGGGGATAGTTTTTAGCACGTAGGCGCCATGGAGGGCGAATCGTGCATACTGCTACTAAGAACCAGCAGTATCTTCCGAAGATTATCTACCTCCTGCTCGCTGAGCAAAAAAAAAAAAAAAAAACACACACACACACACACAACATGCACATGCACATGCACATGATTTTTTTGGTAAACGCTTACACTTCTTCGTGTGTTAAGGAATTGTACGACTCTTCTTCTCATTTCGTTCGCCCCATTCTCCGGAACACATTCAACGTTAGGTAGATAAACGTGCAAATTTTTAGTGACGAGTCAGCCAACAAAAAAAAAACAGAAAACAATCAATTTGCGTCATTTGTTCATAGATTATGAGATTATATGTTACATAGTTTTTTATATTTTGAATACAGAAAACCAGAAGTGTTTTCACTTTACCTATTCTACGTAGCACTGTAAACGTGTCTTCCGGCCAATTTGGCTCATTTTCAATACCAATCTGCGTCCAAGAGCTTCCAATGTTTCTACAAAATTTCAAATCGATAGAAGATGGTTTTCAACCGACATTGCACAGGTGGACAGAAAGACAGATGGACAGAATTTGCTGAGAACTTCGAAACTTCTCTCCGGACGTTTGGAAACGTTTGGAAGAAATGAATATACCGCATCCGCGTCGCATCCTGCTTCGATGCAAATTTTTATCGTATCGCGGCTATAGTTTTGCAAGGAAAGAGCAAAAGATGCGGAAGGCAACGGTATAGTCAAACTTTCCATATATGTTGCCTCCTGCCTCTGGACATTTGGCTTGAATTGGAACATCATCTTGTTTCTTGCTTTGCTCTCCCTAAAATATTAGGATTGACCTCGCAATAATAATCAATGCATCAGCCTTTATAACATTGGATAGAGAGCCGGGATCACCTAAGCATTCGGTGGATGGCCTTTGATTTTAGCTAAACTGATTGACTGATGACGAGGGATTAACGCGAGGGATAAGACGCAAATCATCGTTAATTCGTTGAATCGCTAAATACCACAAATGTGGATCGATGTGGGCTCGATGGGAGCTCTCACCAAAAGTAACCTTTCATTTGCCAACACAGTCCAATTTGTTGTTTCCTATGTTTCCTATGACGATATTATTATAGTTGAAATTTTGGCCACGCGTCGGTACGTACGTTCACGTTTTGTTTTGGACAGATGTCCTTGCATGTAATTGCTCTCATCGAAATGATTGAAATATATTTTGTATTAGATGAAGTGCGGTGTAGTGTGATCGGTCTTGCAAGCCGATAATGTTTTTACTTGTTTTTGTTATAATTTTTGATAGATTCCGATTTTTGAATTATAATTAAACACAAATTAACCGTTTAACGCTGATAACAAACCTCATACATATATATATATATATATATATATGTATATATATAGAACACTTTGATTACATATTCGAATATGCATATAAAAGTCTTTTTGTTAGTGACCGTTACAAAAGTTTCGAAGCGATAATCAAGAATTCTAATCAACGCTTGCTTAGCTTATAATGAAATTGTATTACGATAACATTAAAGTTCAAATCAACTCCATTAACATACGTATAAAAAGTATGCATAAATGTGTGCGTGCACACGGATGTATATATATATACGTACGTACGTACGTACGCAAGAAAATCGATTTGTGTGCCCATTTAAATAACAAGTATGAGGAAAGGAAAGAAAAAGAAAAAGAAAAGAAAAGGAACGGAACGAAAAAGGGGCGAGATGTGTGTGTGTACATATATTATGTATAAATTCATCAAATGTGTTTGCAGCGCATTGACATATGCATCGAAGATCTCGCTAACTATATAAATATATATATATACGTGAGTAACGTGAGTAAACTAATCATCGTTTAAGTTTACTTGTGTTTTGTTATTTCAAATCATTATTAGGACAAAATTTTCTATTAAATTTTTTTTCCATTTTTATAAAATCGGATTAGATCGCTATAAAAATTCTCGATCATCACATAGAGAATGAGAAAAACAAAAAAAAAAAAACTAATCTCTTTTTTCGAATGATGATGGCCGCCACCTAACCCCAGTTAAAATTGAACTTGAATTTTAAATTTCCTTTCCCCTCCCCTCTCTCTAGATCTAGAAGTCACCTAAGAGTTAGCTAAGAGTTCATTCAAAATTATCGAAATACAATTTTTACTATATATAGATTTGCATATGATTTGGAATCAGTCTGATAGTCTATTGTGACCGTGACCGTGGCTGTGGCCGTGACCGTGATCGTTGCCTTTTTAAATTCAGTAAAACTTCATTATTATATGCTTCTGCTTGCTAGCTTTGCCGTCCGGCCGCCGGCCTCTTTCTTTAATGTAAGGAAATCGAAATTTTTTGCAAAAAGTGAATGGGAACAGTACGACAATTTTCTCACTGGTTCAGTTTCTTAAACTTGGAATTAATTTCATTTGAAACCGCATCGCATCGCATCGCATTCTCAAAATGCATGAGAAATATGTGGTCAGTCATTCGGAGCCGGGATTTATTTAAAACTTAATCTTTTAATTGTTGTTGTATTTCCCAATTGAAATGACACGCTTCTCACTGCCGGCCATCGTTGTCTTCTATCATTTTCATCATCATTCGTGTCCTACATCCATGAGGATTGTGGAGCCAATTCTCTTAGATGGCTGGCATATGGGGGAGAGAAAGATGATCTCTTTGCCTCTGTTAACCGCTATTGTTGGTCTTTGTTTGCAACAATACATCGTTCAATTTGTTGAATTGATTGTCGGTAGACACCGGCAGCGCAGTGGCTGTAATCGTTTCATTCGATTTTAGCGGCACTAAAAATGATAAGCGGATTAGCAGAGAGAGAGAGACGATTCTATCGATAGGATCTAGCACATGCATCAAGTATATATATATATATAGAGTGAGTATAAGTAATGGGTTGTTCCGAAACCTATTTCATTCATTTCCTTGTCTTCCCATAATGTTATTATCGTTATCCTACAGCGGGTGTCCGAGAAATAACGCGAATTTATTATTTTATGGAAATGCGTAGAAATCTTTTTTTATTCGGTCGTCGTAGCACAAAAAAAATGAATCCTTGACCGGGAACTGCTGCTAACACCGTCGTCATTTTTGCTAAGAGGGGAGCCCCGAAGCCATATTAACAGGCAGGCAGGTATCGCAATAGATAGGCACAGAATACACACAGCAATGTGCAGGACAACGGCAGAGAAGAAGATTCATAACATCTTCTGATTGGGCACGGGACGCAAGCGGCCAAGGAACCAAGAAGGAGTGACCTACACGGGTCATACAACCCGGGGAAAACATGTGTATGTTTGGTTTACCGACCGATTTGCATGAGCAAAAATTCTGCCAAGGGACAAATGAAACGTCGTCCCATCATATTCTATGTGAATGTGAGGCCATCTGCAGAACCAGATACTACCAAGTGTTTGGCAGAGCATTTTATTAAGCCGGACACACACACACACTGTATGGTGCTGCGGGATTCATAAAAATCCTAATATTCTTAATATTCTTAAATTCGTAATTTTCGAAAATCGAGGACAAGGGCTCAGACGACAAACACACACACAGACTAGATTTATAATAAATTATTGTGGCGGGACAGTGTGAACGACAGTGTGCATAATAAATGAGTGACGTCTATGAAAATGTATTTTCATGCAGCGTTGTCTCAGATGGTAAAACGGACGTAATTGAATCGATTCCGCTCGCTATTCACGCTCATTGCCAATATAATAAAAATAAATGATCGGGTCCCAGTACCTATTTATTTATTTATTTATTTATTTATTTTATAGTTAACGTAAACGTTTGACATAAGTATAATAGTGCGAGAGCGTAAAGAATGGAACGCCAATTGCAAATTATATTATGGATGATATTTATTTGCTGAACCGTAGCAAGTTTACCATGTGCAGACAGATGTGTGTTTATCTATGTAATTGTATGTAATTTCGCTATCTATTGTATCTATCTATCTATCTATCTATCCAACTATCTATCTATCTATCTATTTGTTTATCTGCCTGCCTGCCTGTCTGTCTGTCTGTCTGTCTGTCTATCTATCTATCTAATCTAACTGATCATTTCATAATGTAAAGCATGAAAAATGAAAACCTACGGCAATAAAGACTCGACTGACTGACTGACTGACTAAGAGGGAAAGAGAGAGAGAGAGAGACTCTCGAGATATTTTTGATTTTATCTTATCTCCTCGACATCCATAGAGAATTACTTTTGCTTTCATGATATTTCACAATTATTCACAATTGCATAAACGCACAGCACAGCACACCACAGCACAGCGCAGCGCAGCACAGCGCAGACCAGCTCAGCGCAGCGCACCTAAACACATTCATATAAGAAGTGTATGTATACACTTACACTTACACTTACATACTAAAGATTGAAAGTGTCTTTACATACATACATACATACATACATACATACATACGTACATACGTACGTCGTATACACTTGATAGTATATCAAAAGTCTCTCCTCACACTCTACGAAAACCTGCTCTCTTCAATAACTCATTAACGACGACGTTACGTTAACAACGAATTACGTTTCATGCTAACTCTGCTTACTGCCTCGCCCAGATACAAGATTCCTTTGAATGAATGCAAACTTAGCTTAAGGTATGCCTTAAGGTCATGGTAATCCGCCGCAGCCGGGGAGGAGGAGGTTGCGGGGTCAATATAACAACCGTATGCGGTATCTCTATATATCAAGGATCAAGGATCAAGGATCAGCGTCTGCCTGGCTGTGTGTGTCGAGGCAAAGAAAGGAGATTATTTTTAATAATTTTTTTTTCAATAGTTGATCGAAAGTATAACATAATGACGGCATCGCTTTATCGGAGTACATCAGTCTATCTCATCTATTATTTAAAATGGCAAAGCACCGGAACCCAGATATATTTCATATATTTCGGAACGACGCAATTCGATCAGGGATTTTCTAATCGGATCCAAGGTCCTCGAGGCGAATATTTCAAGTTTTTGTGATAGACTGAAATTACGGACGAGACGGACGAATAGACTCACCCATTAATTTCTAACCAAACGCTTAGCCATACCACAATAGATTGTCTTTCCCTTGACTTATAATGCTATCGTCTTTCGCGAACGCGTATGTCTTCTGCTCTATGTTTCCCACGTCAGTCCAACAGGATCTAAAACTCGTTAAATTATTCGAAGATGATAATTAATTGCTTTGCTTAAATCTATTCCTCCTATTTTTAGACTTGGTCGCGTTTCTCAATTCATCAGATTGAGAAGACGGTGCGAAATCGGAAGGTCTCTCAGCCATGTACTGGCTCGCCCATGTAAATTAGTAGCTCTAGCAATTATTTGGGTTGCGTTTACTTTACTTTTGAATTTTTGATTTTTTCACATTTCCACGGCTCTGACGGCTATCATCATCATCATCATCAGAGTTCTCTTGCAAAGAAACACATGTGAACACATGTTTGCTCTAAACTGCTCTAAGCCGTATGTAGCCACACTACTCTCTTCCCCGATCAAACAGATCAATTATCTAGAGGAGAAGTATATTCGCATTGAGGACTTATTGCCAGTCAGATATTTTCGCAATGAAGCCTGGGGATCGGTTCTTCTTCATTTCAATTGGATGAGAATGAGTTTCAGTTAACGATGATTTCGCCGCGCATATCATTCATCATTAACCGTTTGAGTACCAAGCGGCTGTTCAGATTTCATGTCGAGAAAACCCAGACGGTTTTGAAAAAAAAACTGAGCGAAGAATCCCAAGCAGCGCGATCGCGCTGTTTAGAGTTTATGTCAAAACTGTCTGGGTTTTCTCGACATAAAACCCCCCAGACAGTGTTTTTTCAAAACCGTCTGGGACTCGAACGATTAAAAGGAAAACTCTTTCGGAATAATAATCATAATAATAATGATGACGAGTTATGAGGGGTGTGTCCATTAAAGGCGACAGTCGTCCATCGGCCATCGGATATAGAATAGATTCAATAATGCTAACGCGTCGTTTAGGCCTCTCTTCCGGATCTATGGAAAATTAGAAAAATATGTGTAAAAAAAGAGGCGGACGCGCTTTTGTTGCAGGGTCAATAAATGTAGTCAATGATCACGATAATTGGGCAGACGTGTAAAAAAAGAGGCGGACGCGCTTGTTGCAGGGTCAATAAATGTAGTCAATGATCACGATAATTGGGCAGACGTGTAAAAAAAGAGGCGGACGCGCTTGTTGCAGGGTCAATAAATGTAGTCATGATCACAATAAATGGGCAGACGGGTAAAAAAAGAGGCGGACACGCTTGTTGTAGGGTCAATAAATGTAGTCACGATCACGATAAGTGGGCAGACGTGTAAAAAAAGAGGCGGACGCGCTTTTGTTGCAGGGTCAATAAATGTAGTCAATGATCACGATAAGTGGGCAGACATAATCTCTCTCTTGTTGTTGTTACACGCTATCGATAAAATTTGCAATGCATTACGGGTTTGGTTCTCAAAAAGCGATTTTACTTCTTTTTTTGTATTTTTTTACTTTTTTATTTCTTTTTTTTTTTTTTTTTGTAATTTTTTATTATATATATGTTTAGACTGAGTTGAGTACTAGCAACAAACCGTAGATGCTCTATAATATGTTTACACTTGCCTAATTATTATTATTATTATTACTATTATTATTATTATTATTATTGTTGTTGCTGTTGCTGTTGTTTTTGTATTAGTGTTGACTGACTGCTTACGTATTTAAGTGGAACAGGAACTAAATCGCATAACGAAAAAAGTAAAAGAAGACAAAAAAAAAACAAAAACAAAAATACAGCAACAATAAAAGACACTACGACAGCAGCCACAACTACACAAGCAGCGACAAGCAGCGACAAGCAGCGACAAGCAGGCAATACAGCATTATTTCAATCTTGTTTTGAATCTTGATTACTTGCGATAATTTAACAACGTACGTAACTTTTAAAACTGACGCAACGTTCATTGCACGACACACATTAACAAACAAATAAACACACAAACAAATAAATAAACGGACAAACAAACAAACAAACAAACAGACAAACAAACTCAATCGCAAACTATATCGCAACGCAACAGACGACGAACGATACAAACAGAACACATAGGAATTATTGTGTATGCGTTATTAAGTGCGCGAAATGTTTGAAGACATGAAGCTTTTTACGCATCTACTACTGCACACATAGTACGCGGTACGCGCGTACATTCGTTACGTATTATTAAAATATATCCATAGGTTTAGTTCAAGCATTTTCTTCGTTTAAAAAGTAGGTAGATGAAGAGGAGCGAGCGAGCGAGCGGTGTGTGTGTGGTGTGTTGCATGCTGTTGTGCTGTTGTGCATGTATATGTTGTTCATTTCATCATATCCGATATTTACATCAGTTGACTATGTGGCCACTAACTACTAACTACTTACTCTCAACGCATAGAATTATTATTGATCCGATGCATTCGCGCATTGACTTGGGCATGCATGCATGCATATTCATGCACACACGCATGCGGACCTAAAATGTTGAAGCGCAAGCCGCAACCAATAGCCTGGCGGGGCAGAAACTCGGTTTACCAGCAGACAAACGGCTTCTTCTTCTTCTTCTTCTTCTTCTTTTACCTTTTTCTTCTTCTTCTTCTTTCTTTCTTTCTCTCTTTCTCTTTTTCTCTTTTTCTCTTTCTTTTGGCCAAAAGTTGGTTGGTTGTGTGGCTATTAGTCACATTGTTTGCTTAGCTAGCAGCTTTAGTTGGAGAGCTCGTTATATGGCAGCAGCATATGTTGTTTGTTGTAGTTAGTGGTGTTTTCAACTATATTTTTTCAGCACAATAGCAGCATCAGCAGCAGCAGCAGCAACATCGGCAACACCAGCAGTAGTGGTAGATATGAAGATTTCTTTCTGCCAGTAGTTAACACTACTCGCCAGCTCCAAGCCATGCTAAGATGCAAGTTAGACTCGAAGTATTATCGAAGCATTTGAATAAACGTATAAAGTACAAATTGTTACCGAGCTGCGGCGGCAATATGGTTGACTTTTATGCTGCTGCTGCTGCTGCTGCTGCTGCTGCTGCTTGACTTCGTTATAAGCAAAAGCAACTTTGTTAAGCTGAGTAATGCTGTTTTTTTCTTCCCCCCCCCCCTTCCCCCCCGCCCCCTTTGGTTTTGGTTGCCACTATCTCGCCTCTTTCTGCATAAACCATACACTTGCTCTTATATGTATTGTTTTGGTGTCGGTGTGGAAGTGTTTTCTTATTTTATTTCTTTTTTTTTTTATTTTTTATATAGGTTCAGGTTTTCTTTAGCTATAGCTCTTCCTTCTCTTTTATAGGCGGCTTTCCATTGTTTGAAAATTTACATTAATGGAATTGGCGTTGGCGGCGCTGTTCAGCACCGTAATGTTGTAAATATTCTTTGTTTATTTATTTTATTTCATTTTTTCTTATTATTCACCTAACGTTGTGTTGTGTAGTGTAGTGTAGTGTTGTGTAGTGTATATATATGTATGTTATGTATGTATGTGGCGTGAATTCTATATAAGAACTAAAAAACGAGTTCGTTTACTAAAATTTTAGCGAAATTTTAAGCTGAAAGATCATTCACATTAATGGGGATAAATTTCTCGTCGCGAAGAATTGGGGTAAACTTATTTTGCACATACACTGGTAACACCTAATAATATAAGCTATGTAATGCTATACATAAATGGAGTACGCAAGCCATCTCATGATTATCTCAGTATTATTACACCTTTGGTTCGGAAAGGAAATTATTATCTTTTGGGCGAAATCGCGAGGAGTTAAGAACAGAACGGCAACATCTTCTTCTTCTTCTGTAGCATACCGATAAAATTTGTTTGTTACGGTCGCTATCTTCGATTCATTTGCGTTTCATTTTGGACGAGGCAGAAAACGACAGTAGTTTGTGTCACTCGTTCGCTTTCATCGCTTCACTACCGAGGCCTAACCTCAAAATAAAAGAATTCGCCATCAGACAAATAATGCAACCTTCAGTGTAGAGAGAAGAAAAGCAGTCGCTTAGACTCGCTTACCGTTTACACATTCATTGAAAGATTAAAGTACGGACGGGGGACATTACGGCCAGCTTGCCTGACGTCTCCTCGACCGCATGTAGCTGTATATATGGTTAATTGGTTATGCAAGTGCGTCGGTCCAATATCGTTGACACGCTGCATAGCGAGAAAGATTTGTTCACCGATCAATCAAGATCCTGCAATCGTTCCCGATCGCGAAAATATTGCTGTTGCGAATATCAGTTAGTCGAAGCGGATTAAATTTTCCGACTCACATATCCCCGTAATCGTTTAAAGCAAATATCGAGCATATATCGATTTTGCCTAAGCATAGGAAGAGTGTATAAGTTTGGGGAAGCTTTCTCTAGGCGACGGAGTCGACCACAAAGGGTTAAAAGGAGGAGGGCTACTTGGCTTTCGATCGGCCTGGAGTTACACTCTGTCGCGATTACTTGTTCTTTAAGCGTATTGCTGACCGACTTGAGAGCACGCTATCTAAAATATCGTTTCCATCGAATGTTCCCATTTTTCACGTCAACGTACCTGCATAACTTTGCCTCCAAGATGATTTTTAAATCTTTTATTCTCTTCTCTTCTCTTCTCTTCTTACTCCTGTCTTTTCAATTTCCCTCTGATATGTTATGATAGTATCGCCTAAGCAAAGTATTTGCTAGGAGCCACCAACTGTTTCTCAAGCTGAATGCTTGGAAAGTGGTCTATTTATTGTTGTTGGCATATAGCAATTGCTCGATCAGAAGTGTTTGAATGATGACGATGTGTTCGTATGTAGACCTCCCTCCTGGTCATGGATTTCAACTACTACGACTGCTACTACTTTTTTTTAATATGAACACGGATTTCGCTCTCATTTTCATACGCTAGGTAGAGTCGTCGGTATTAACGAAAAATTTACATTCGGTCTCTGGGCGTACTTGCCAAGCGACGGCTTCTTCAAGGCGTTAAACCGTTCGGCGGAATCATCTTTCAATCAAATTTGCACAAATATTTTCATGTGACTGCGTGAAACGAGCCTACGTCTCAGTTCCACAAAAGATCAAATACATATATATATATATATATATATATGAAGGATCTAAAGGTTAACTTCAATTTCTGAATGAAATTACATTCCATACTATTCCTGTTATACTATTATTCCCCGAATGCAAACAGTATTTGGTGTAAAAAAGCCTTACTTTTGCTGTCTACTGTCTAATCGACGAAATGAATGATGAAAAGTCGATATCATCCAAGACGATAATCAAAAAAGTTCATGATTAGTACACAGGACGCAGGCATATATTCGCTATCACCAACAAGTCCCACGAATGAACCGGAAAAGGTGTGCCGTAGGTGTGCAAAAGTTGTGATGGTGGTCTCATATCACGAATGCAACCGCCGCTACAGTAAACTACCACTGGCTGTTGCCACTCTCTGCTGTATTCATCCTACACATCGTATATCCATTTGGTTAGCAACGATAACTGGTCATATTTTACTCAAAAAATGGATCCTTGCACACGTAATAGCCTTGAAAGAAAAGTTATCCAGTCGGCACGCACCTCGACCACCTCGACCATATTCGTATGTTCCGTTAGTGCCTTAATAAATAGATCAGGGTTAACTTAAATTAACCCTTTACAAGATATATATATATATATATATATATATAAATAATCAATAAAATAAATGTGCGTAAAAATGAATTAAATTCGAATTAATTCGAATTGTCATCGATTCAAGGAAGGTTCTATTCAAGGAATAGAAGGAAGAGCATATCTTATGGCAATGCTGTCGTCCTCCATCCTTCCCGTTCCCGTTCCCGTCAGTTAGTTTTAGGAAAAGAAATAGCTTTGCATACCGTAAGGCGCATTGCAAGGAAGCATTCATTTTCTCGCTGTGCGTTTGCAAATCTCGCTATCTTCTATTTAATAAAAATTTCTTCACCGGCACACCCAACCAACCAACCAACCAACCAACCAACCAACCAACAACAGTCGTCTACATGACGAATTAAATGGGGAAAAAAGTAAAACAAAAAAAAAAAAAAAATGAAAAAAGAAACCTTTTTCAATGTATGTATGAATTCCGTTTCTAAAACAATATAATACTGTAACGCAACTAAATTCAAGGTTTTGTCCGTAATAACAAAATTTTATGGTTGTTGTTGCCTTCTTTTTTTTGTTTTTTTTGTTTTGTTTCTTCATTATTACCAATTTTGTTAAATTGCACGATACTCAAGTTGCTTGATTACATTATAAGAGATATTGCTGTTGTTGTTATTGTTATGTGCACACATGTGTTTATCTAACGAATATTAGTTGAATTTGTTTACTACATATATATGTAATACATATGTCCACACATACATGTCTGTACACTGCTTGCCCAAACTTGCGGATCATCTTAAAATGTGAACAAAAAGTAAATATTTATTCGAAGCTCTTAACCTGAACTAACTGAAGCTAAAAGCTCATCATTACACATTATTGCGGATCATATTATATGAAAAATTACTTACTCCTTACTCCTATGGAATTCTTTGTTTAATTTTCGAATTTTTACTCGTGCGTTATACTTACTGTCACAGCGATTTTTTTTTTATTTTTATTTTCAATTCAAAATCTGACGACTGAGAATATAGTCCACACAAGAAGGTATAATGTATCTCTACTACTACTGCTGATCTTTCAGTTAATTATTTGTATCAAAATTATTTTATATATCGAGCTTACTACAGATCGGCTTTGTTCCATTTTCGTGCGGCGATCAAGTCCTGCTCTTCGTTTATGATATAAATAAAAACAAATTAAATATGAAAATATCTACAGCTAAGCGAATAGGCAGGCAGACTGACAGACAGACAGATAGACAGACAGGGAGGCAGACAGGGAGGCAGGCGGAGATCAGCATGAAAGTAGTCGCTCTTACTGATCAGAGTGCGTGCCCATGTGCTTATCTCCTTTAAGCATTGATAGTGAAGTATATAAAAGAGTGAAAGAAAAAAAAAAAAAGGAAAAAACGAAAATCGGTTCGCAATAACTATTCGAAACTTTTGGCTGGTAGTGTACGTCTGCAATACTTAATAAGCAAATGAATTAATGTATAAATAAATGAAGATGAAGAAGAAAAGCGGTGTAACAATAAAATAATTGCAACTTTTTTTATTTTCATATGAAATAAAAAAAATTGGTAATAATAAAAAGTAATAAAACGGATGTAGGTGACAGAGAAAAATTTGGGAAAAAAACGTAACTCCGACCGATTCAGCTTATTTTCAGTACCAACTTGTCTTGCATGTATTTTCAAGTCGATAGCTTTACTTTTCCGGCCACGAGAATGTTTACAACAGACATTATATAAACGGACAGACGGACGTGCTTAAGTCGATTCGAAATTCAATCTTGATCAAGGATGTATACTTTCTAGAGTCTCTGAAGATCTCTGAGATCGATTCAGAATCGATCGATACAATAAAAGTTCGAGTCATCTTTAAACTCTTCTGCGTGTTACATACGTCCCCGCATTAACTTATTATAACCTAAACCTAACTTGTATCATAAGCGGTGTAGGGCATAAAAGGCGAGACCAGCTTAGTAACATTAATGCTCTGCACTGTTCTTGTGTTCAATTCATTAAATCAATAAATGAACCTTAAAAAAAAGGAGATGAAAAATAAATTTGTAAAAAAAATCTTACTTTCTTTGCACATTACAATAACATATTCTTCTTCTTTCTTTTTTTTTAACAAATCTTAAATATACTTGCGGATGTGAACGAATGTAATTTTCTTTGTTTTCTTTGTTTTTGTTCATGTGATCGAAATGAAAGGGATGAAACGGCAAGGGATGGCATCGTTTTTATTTCGCATGCGTTTCTCTAATGTTTAGTTAAGAAATTAATCTTTTCTTGGTTGGACCTTATTTTTCTACATTTCCATACCGAAATTATGATGCTGTCGTGCAGTGGAAGCTTCTTTACCATACGATAATATACAATCGGTGAATAAATCCCGGAATCGAAAGAAATATAAACTTGTTTTTCAACACTTCTCCAATTTTTCTCGATACCTTTTCAATAAATGGAGAACATCTTTTTGCGATTTTCTGCCAGTAGATAATAGCCGCAGATGGCAACATCTCCAAAATATGTTGATTGACGCAGCAAATGGACGAAGCGATTCGAATCTGAAACTGTAACATGTCTAACATGAGTAAATGCGATAACAATCTTTGGAGAATATTCCCAAAAATGCCTTATGCCCAAATTTTCACATAAAACAATATGTGAATATGTGACAGGGTCGCTAGGAACCCCATATTTAAAATCAGTAAAACAACGACAAATAATTCTTTTTCGATAAAGAAGAGTTGCCATAGCAGGCATATTTGCAAGTAAACGCATATAGTTATGATAGAAATTGTTCTTCTCCCCCAACGAAATCAAAAAAAAGAAATCCACTTAAAGGAAATAATATTCCTTCCTCCTTCCATATTATGTATATAATATATAGCGAGCGTTACGTGTTAACGATGCTGACTTATTCTCCACAATTTTGTGCGCATGAATAAAAGTTGCCCCTACAGGCAGCGCAAGGGGAACCTAACGGAAATCTAATTTTATTGTATTGTGTTGTACAGTGCCCCGCTCCTAAGAAATCGAACGAGAGATTTCATCGAAAATATTATCAATAGATACGATCGCAGAGGAATAGAAACGCCCGATTAGGCAAAATTTTGCCATCCCTGTACTGCTATCATAAGAGGAGCCCATCGATCCTTTACAAATGTTCATGCGTATATAAAAAAAAAAAAAAAAAAAAAATTGGTATATTGGAGAGTGTGCATTTTTTGCTGTCTGTCAGGCAGGCCCTCTCTCTCTCTCTCTCTCTCTCTCTCTCTCTCTCACTCTATTTTCCTTCTTTCTTTCTTTCTCTCGATCTTTTCCTTTGCTCTTGCACCTCTCTTTGATTCATCGTGGTGCTGCCAGTCATCATGAATTGCGTGTTAATTTTGCATTTTTACCTGGCTGACGGGTTTTCCAGCAGCAGTATGTTTGATAGTCTTGTCGTGGCGTAGCGTTATTTGTGATGGTAGTAGTGATTTGAACTTGAGCTCTATACATAATCGGTATCAGGTATGTTGCATAATACATTACAGCATCGAGAGTTGAATGGTTGGATGGACAGACGTAAATAAATAAATATACAATGAAACACACTACAACACTAGCGTTTGTTTCGTTTACCATGCAACAGGTAATAATTAAATATATATGGTGGTTGTTTTATTTTCTGGTTTGTTTTTTACTTTATTTTTTCTTCTTTTGAATTTAATTTTGTTTTTAATTTTGCTACTTTTTTGGATATATTGGTTTTTTTTTATTTTTTTTCCTCCTCTTCTTTTTTAGAGAGTCTTTTTTTTTGTTTTTTTTCTCTTTTATATACACACATATGTATGTTTTGATGATTGTATTGCTGGCCGCGTTAAACTGGCTTGCCATGGAATTCATTTAAGTACTAGAAAAAGAGTTGTTG
The DNA here is from genome assembly GCA_000688735.1 of Glossina austeni. Lineage (NCBI taxonomy): Eukaryota > Metazoa > Arthropoda > Insecta > Diptera > Glossinidae > Glossina > Glossina austeni. Next base: position 36,512 of record KK502418.1, on the reverse strand, counting down.
ATAAATTGATTGGTTGGATCGTTGAGCATATATATATATTTATATCTTCTTCATCATAGCCTTTGACTTAATAATACTTACTTAATGAGAAACAAAACAAAGAAGAAGAAAAAAAAAGAAAAAGAAATGGTTATTGTTACGCATATTCATTCGGTTTGCCTGGCTGGTGCTGGCTAGTTGTGTCGTCGTTTATCAACATTGTTTTTTTATAGCAGTATTGGGGGCATTGGGAGACAATTTTATTTTATTGGATTTTCTCTCTTTTTCTCGCTTTGTTTTTTTGCTTTGGTTTCATCATTTTGCCTTGGAATTACATGAACGGTGTGTGCTGCTGCTGCTGCTTCTGCTGCTTCTGCTTACTGTTGTTTTTATTTTTTCGGTTGTTGCAACAATTTTTTTTTTTTTTTTTTTTGCATTTTTAACACGGTTGAGAAATCACATGAGAAACTTTATTTATTTTGTCAGTCATATGTTTCTTGATACACTCTCGCCTATAACATTATAACGCAATGCATGGAGCAGTCAAAAAGCAAATTCAACTTCTTTTTATCAAAACTTAATTGAACTCAAACGATTTTCGCATAGGGCATAGGCATAGGGGTTTTCCGGTTTCTTCTTTTTTCTCCTCTATTTTCGCATAGCATAATAATTCTTAAGATTTCAATTCGAGATGAGGTGATGAGACATTAACAATAACCGCTATTTTACATATCAATAATTATCGGACTACTATTGCAAGTGAGTGTCAACCGACAATGTATTTGCCATACCATACGGTCACCTCGATCGTTGAGCTAAAGAAGATTTTCAAATTTTCAATTTTCCACTTCGCTCACAGTTACGATCGCCTCCTTTTTTGCGATCATTTTTTCGCTGGACTCGTCATTATAATTCGCTCCATTTGTTGTGTAGCAATCAAGGATCAGCAAAAAACAACGGGATAATGGGGCGGTTCATATAAAGTGCCTGCATCCCGCAATGGGGAGAACTTTGATGTTGCTTTCACTCACATAGGTTGAACTCTGAACGTCGAGAAACATGAAAAGTTTCCGATTAAAATCCATAGTGAGCGTCATTAATTTTTAATACTGTTGCTTATAATTCGGGACATCTGAATCAGGGCTGGACTCTCTGTCATAGCTTTAATTTAAATTTCTTGTCCCATTTTTTAAGTATATATATATATATGTATATATATATAGATGTATTTATATATATATTCATCTAGATGCGAGCACCATCTCTGGCATATTCATTTTCTTTTTTCCTATTAATAAATAAATAAATAATTTTTATTTATTTTTCTTATTAATTTTCAGAATAAACCTTCTCATGGTCGCATACCGGATATTGGAAATTCTATGACCGAACTAAATGTCGCCAATATAAATTCTTCCAATAATTCATCCATTGAACAAATGGATAAAATGGATCAGCAGCAGCAGCAACCGCAACAGCAGCAGCAACAGCTTAAAGGTCTCGAGAATTCTCAATTTCGTTTTCATGCTGCCTTAACTCGCACAATTTCAACACCACAACCTCAAATTAAACAACATTATCAGATTAATAATCACCAGCAACAGCATCAACAGTCAAACCAAGAACAGCAAACACAAACACAATCGCAACAACAAAATGCGAATGTTGCTATAGTAATGAACAGATTGATCGAAAATTTGGGTAACATTAACTTGCATCGAAAAATCGAAAGGACTCAATCGGAACCGTTGCCGCAGCAAGTGAATACCTCAAGGTAAGTAGCAAGAACAACAACAACAACAACAACAACAACAACAACAACAACAACAACAACAATAGTGATAATTATATCAAAAATTTTAGGATGAAAAGAAGTGGTGCAGATTTGGGTGTAGATGTGAGTATGGATGGGAGTATGGATGTGCGTATCGGTGAATACTGCAAGCATACCATTGCAGGCACAAATTGCCTCGTTTATTATCTACCTCTCGTCTCGTCTGTGATTTGTGTCATATAAATACGCAGCCGAAACTCGATAAGAGCTCGGTAGCTCGGTGTCCCCGTATGTCCGAGACCAAGTTTAAAAAATTATAAAAAGTTTCCGAAACGAATTAAATTTGAAATAAGATTCGAAATCTTTTGAAAAACAATTTGTTGTTGTTATTGTTGTTGCTGTTATTGTTGTTTTTTGCATATCCATGTCGTGATGGTGGCGAATAATCGATGCGAGTAGTAGTTATTTTACGCTTATGAAAGAAAACCGAACTATGTTCGATCAGATCTAAAATTAACGACGCTTAACTAAGATTAGTATCGGAGAAGAAAAAAAACATGCCATGCCGCCAAGTGTGTCAGAACAAGAATCTTGAACTTTTTTTCATTTTTTGTACCTTCCGAAACATATATATATATATATATATATATATATATATATATATATATATATATATATGTACATGTACGATTGCAAGTCATTTCGGGAGGGTTGTAATGCATTAAGCTATGGGTACAACTACACGTATGCGAACACAGGATTAAATTCAAGCATGGCATTAGTTCAGCACAATCCAGCATAATTAAAAATATAATTAATTAATGTAATTAACTAAGTAACGTTAATCGAGCTTAACTCCTCCGGTGTGTTAAGAGCGATAAAGCAGATGCGTGTACCTGCGAGGGGACACACAAACATATATATCAAGGCGACGAACACGAGCGACGACGATATTAAAGCTCAAATAGGGAAAATTGAAAGGAAATGCGAACAGAACTTGGGCTTAGAACTTTCACAACTGATAGCCGATAGCTGGTGAATGATTGGCATAAAAGTGTCGGTCATCTTCCTTCATACGTTTTCTTACTGCCCCCAAAAACGATATCCGAGATATCCGAGATATCCGAGATATCAATCGCGTATAATTAGGATACATTTTCGAAAATCGCTGCGTTAGCGTTAAGAAAAAAATTGAGACAGGAAATTATCTCTCTTCTGACTTCATTGAACGGACGTATAGACAGAGATGATGTGATGCCCCGACAGGCATTGACAAATCAACTGAACCATTCACATTGTTCAAGAACGTGTTTTGTACACATGTGTGTAACTTTTGCTTGCGTAACGAAAACTATTTACTACCGTGTATAATATGGAGAAGTGGTTTAATGTTTTCTACAAATTTCACGGATTCACGGATGTTATTATATTAGAAGGAGTTTCGGGAGAGTTAGTTAGTTAGTTAGTTAGTCAGCGTTCCGATAGGTTACGCAAATCTATAGATAACGCATATATTGGGCATTAATATAATGTGATGGGTGGATGTATGTACATACAGAAAAATTCGTTTTTGACGCTCCATTGAAAAATTGTTTTCTTTTTTCTTTTATTTCAAGGTACAAAACTGAACTTTGTCGCCCGTTTGAAGAAGCAGGCGAATGCAAGTACGGTGAGAAGTGCCAATTTGCTCATGGCTACCATGAGTTGCGCAATTTGCAAAGACATCCTAAGTACAAAACTGAATTTTGTCGCACATTCCACAGTGTGGGCTTTTGTCCATATGGACCACGTTGTCATTTTGTCCATAATGCAGATGAAGCACGTGCTCTTCAACAACAGCAACAGCAACAGCAACAACAACAGCAGCAACAACAGCAACAACAACAGCAGCAACAGCAATTCCAACAACAAATAAAATTACAAAATCATTCCAATGGCTTCATAACCAGCTATACACTAAATGCCAAACTACCAGCAGCAGCAGTAGCAGCAGCAGGAACTACTGGTGCAGTCGCTAACACTGCCACGCAAGCGACTGCAGGTGTTCTAAATCATACGTTACCTCTATCGCCACCACTAAGCATGTCAACAGGATCGGATCGCGAATCTCCAACCGGTTCTTTATCCCCATCGCCGACTAGTTCGATGACTAATTTTCCCTTTAGTGAACAAATCAGTCCGGCCAATTCAGCTTTCCAGACGGCTTTTAACTATGTAAATACACCACCAGAAAGTCCGAATGCACCCATGTCGCCGGTGAATACGCCACCGCCGGCATTAATGCTCGGCCATACGCCCATTTACATTAAACCGGCAACTGTGACTACGCTGACCAATGGCAATATTGGCAATGCCGCCGCCGCCGCTGCTATAGCTCCGCCGGTTAAACAATTGTTACAAAAAAGCTCTAGTTCACCAATTGCCATAATTCGCACCGTGGGTGGCGCGACTAAACCACCAGCCAAAGTCAATTCTGTGTCTTCTTTAAATGGTGCTGTTACTGCCGCCGATGAACAACGTTTGCCGGTATTTAATCGTATCAGCTCAGCGGCTGTCGACACCAATAACTTCTCTCACGTAGCTTTATAGATTGCGTTAGAAACCTATATATTTATATATATATATAAATGCATATAGACATATATATTTATATACATATATAAATATATATAAATGTATATATATATGTATATCTGTATATCTGTATATATATTTCTATATATATATATATATATATATATATGTGCTCTATCTATATATAT
>KK502418.1:0-31923 GCA_000688735.1 Glossina austeni | reverse complement strand
TTTTTTTTTTTGCTAAGATGGACGGAGGATATATATGTATGTTGTTAGCTAAAAATAAGAGATAATAACGGAAGTTGGTTGTTGTTGGTGTCGTCTATAGGCCACAAAATATCAACTATTTGCTCAATCATCGAAAGCACAACGCAATCAAAGTAAAGCAAAAAAAATTCTAGTTCTTTTTTTTAGTGTTAAATAATTATAAAAAAAAAAAAAAATTATAAAAAAAAAAGAATACGTAGATTATACAAATATCGTAACAAGAGAACTCTGTAATTTAGCTGAAAACTGATAATTTATAACTTTATTATATTATATATATATATATACAACAAAAAAAAAAAAAGCAAAAAGCAAAAAGCAAAAAACAAAACATTGCAGCAACAACATTTTTGCTATTATATACACTCAAACAACAGTCAATTCGGTAAAGCTGTAACCTCTAAATTATTTTAATTTATATAGAAAACACAAAATTAACACAAACATAAACACAAGTCCGCGTACACATGCACACACATACGCGCGTAACCGAGCGGACGCAAATATAGCAACAAAGTTAGCAACGAATATTTAGTTACTATATTTTTATGTCCCCTACATCATACACATACACACGCACACACACACACACTACTTATGCCTCTTATATATATACATATATATATATATATTTATATATATACATTTTCACATATATATATACAATATAATGTATATATGTACCTTATATACGTATGTATATGAGTGTATGTACACATATTCATACATTTCTTTATCAATAATTAATTTTATTATTATTATTATTACTTTTATTATTATTATTATTATTATTATTATTATTATTATTATTATTATTATTATTATTATTATTATTATTACTATTATATATGCATGTATATGTATATATGATATCTCTTTATTTTATATATGTATAAATAATTGTTCTTTTGCTCCTTAACACATACTATACAATAATATATATGATATATATGTGTATGTTGTATGCATGTATACATATATTTATATTTGGATATATATTTCGATATACATATATATATATATATATATATATAAAAACAATTTAAATAACATGAGTCCATCAATCGTTTCTGTTATTTTAAACAAAAATATAACTAAAAATGGATTTTCTACAATTTTTTTTGAAAACTTATATTAACTTATTATATATACAACGATGATGATGATTATTACGATTATGATGATCTTCTTTCCTTTCAACTTTTGTTTTTCTTATATCATAATTTAGTTTAGCTTTTTATTTGAAACTCACTTTTATCTTTTTATTTATTTTTTTTATTTTTTTATTCACTCATTTTTCATTTCTTTCTATTTCTATTTCTATTTCCAATTTTTTTTTTTGTTTTTTTCATTTTATTTATTTCTTAATCTTCTTATTTATTTATTTATAATTTTTCTACTCTCTCTCTCTCTCTCTCTCTCTCTCTCTATTTTCTCATCTCTTTCTTCTTCTTCTTTTTATTAGTCTATAGGGAGATATTTGTTGCATGTATTTTTAAAAACTTTATGATAATAGAAAATAATGGCACTTGGATCACACATCGACATATTTATATCTAATACATTTATAGCATCATCGTTTCCTCGATGCTTTGATGAAAAATTTTTCTTTTGCTATTGAAATTTTTTTTTTAAGACGCGTGCGCCTTTATCGATTTGAAAAATTTTAAAATGTTTCCAAACAATCGTTAACTGCTTTTTTTTTTAACTTAAACTCAGTTCTCTTAATATATGAAATCATAAACTATAATCTATTGCTTTTTACTAAAAACAAATTATATACAATTAAAAAATTTTTCTGCGCAAATTGCATAGAATCTGAAACCGGATTGAATCTAGATCGCGGGAAAAACTAAAAAGCGTACTTACGACAGATTACAAGTAAACAAAAATTCAGTTTAAAGTAAAAGAAAGAAAGAGTTCCAGTAAAATGTTTTAGTGCGCATTTCCTCTAAATATCGATTGACTGATTTTTCAGTTTATTCTCATGAGAGGAAAAGTATAATTTCTATAATCCAAACTCGTGACAAAAAGTGAAACTAAAATTGGCGATATTATATTTCTCCTTTTTTTCTATTGGCAACATTGGTCAGCTAAAAGCTATCCTTGTCAAACTTAACGTTCAACTAATAAAATCATGCATGCATGTTAAGGGGACAAAATTAAAATATGAATTTTTTGTTTTTTTGCAATAGAAAATGTAAATTGAATAACCATTTATTTCTAAATATAAATTTAACAATTCAACCCATTCATCATAGGCTAAAATGTTTTTAAATACAAAACAAAATAAAAAAAACTTTCGAGAAAGTAATAAAAATCTTCACACCTTCCAAGCGTCCACAACGTATCGAAACAAACTGTAAATATTGAAATAGAAATAAGGAATCTAAAGTACTTAATATTTTAATAAATAATTACGATTCAAAAGGAATATATTATCAGCCTTCTCCAATGCAAAAAATAATTCTAAAGTTTTTTGGACTTCGGACTTTGAATAACTCTTTTTGTTTTTCTAACAGTAACAAGAGGTGTCCTACGACCGTCGTTATATATATATATATATATGTATATACATCGTATATATGTATGTAAATGTAAATTAATTATAAAAGTTTTCACTCTTTCGAATGTATTCGAAAACGCGATCGAAGCGATCAACAATCATTGATCAAAAATGGAAAATGGACAGCTTACTACTTACTCCTCTTTCCCTCCACACTCCGACTTGCCCTTTATATTAATTTCTTCTTTTTTTTTTTTTTTTTTTGCATTCTATTTGAACTCTTCAAGCTAACAGCCAACCGGGCCGGGCCGGGCCGGACCGGCGGCAAATTAACGAAACGTATTCCTTGTGCCACTTATTTTTATATTTTATATTTAAACCAAATCGATTTTTATTATTATTATGTTAATAGAAAAAAAACACAACAACATATGCTTCCAATGAAATGGATAGAATGAATGATGAATTCATGATGATGCAATAGACAAAAGAAGGCAAAATTTTGAAAATCGAAATTCAATGAGGATTTAATTGAAAAATTTTAAAATATTAAAGTTGAGACCAATTTGTGCTTTAAAAAGGCAGATAATTTTATCAATTATTACCATTTATTTTTTTATAATTTACAAATATGTTAATGTTACCCAATCAACACTTTAACTACACTTAACTAGTTCAGGCCGGCCTAATTCCCATGCCGGTTTCTTCATATCCATCAAGACGATCTGAAATTTTCTTTACCTCTAGCGATCATTCTGCGCTCACGGCGTCATTAATAGTTTCTTATTATTTATAATCGCGGGGGGGAGGGGGAGTAAATCCACATATATAATGGACTATAATAATGAGCATATATATATCATAATATTTTCAGCGCAAAAAAAAAAAAGAGTAACAAGATCACTCTGAATAATTATTAGTGATACACTTTTGCTTTATTGGGAAAACAGTGATGAAAAGAGTGGTTAGAAGTTGAGGTTATGATTCGTATCCCAAACATTTACATATCGAACGAATAAACGCCTCCCAATCTTGGCTGAATTAATTTAACACAAAATTTGAAACGAATATCGTCGCACGTCATAGTAATCGGGTATCGTTTTTCATCGCCAATTTTTCTTTCATTTTCTTGTTTTTTTTTTTTTTTTAATTTTAAATTTCAAAACTATTGTCGTTGTAAATGACGACAGGTGGACGGATCTGGGCAAGCAAGATATTGAACAGATATTCGATTAGTCAACTGTATCGATCTCTTTAGCATGTATATATATATATATATATATATATATATATATATATATACATATAGACTCATACAGGATATGTGTAATAGGAAATTAGATGGGAATGAAACGATTCGACAAAATGACAAGAATATTATCAAAAACACATTCACAATGATGAAGATTTGATGAGGAAATCCGACGAAGACGAATAGACGGACAAATCGTGACGTATATATGTGTCATAGACACAATTAATAACTGACTGGGCTGAGCTACTCGATTCTCGATATATTTCTTCAATTCTGCAATCCCCCTCCCCCCCGCGCCGCTCCCATCCATTCTTGGCTCGTTTTCTACGTGTGCCTTATGTGGTGATAAAAAAGTGTCATCACAATAAAAAAACGGTTCTTGTCCTAAGAAAGACAAAATTGCAGCCAATCGCAAAATAATCCATTAACTAAAATGTTTGCCGATTCCAATGAATGGTCCTTAGTGGCGCATCCCGCCCTCACCACCAAATATATTATGTTATTATTTATGTTATTTTATAGCCATTTACGTACTCTCTAATTAATGTCAGTTTATGGAATTGAAGAGCAAATACTTGGATAGACAAGATTGCGATTATATTGTCGTCGTCGTCGTCGTCGTCGTCGTCGTCATGAACTGTATATAAATATATATGCGTCTTATTGGTTTCATTTTTTTTTTTTTTTTTTTATGTAAGAAAATGAAAATCACTGATTAATTTATTTTAAATTAAATTTACGATATTACGGCGAGAGAATTCTTTTATACCGTTAAAACAACAACAAAAAAACTAGAGAAACATATTATATTTATATATATATATATACATCAGTGAAATCTTATAAAACTACATCGCTTTATCAATTTTCTATATATCATGTTATTTACTTCTACTAGATTAAAAACAAAATTTATATAAAATAAAATATATTTTTCTTCGTATATTTCGTGTTAATTAAAAGTTAAAGAAATAAATAAATAAATAAAAAAAAAAAAGAAAAGAAAAGAAAAGAAAAGAAAAGAGAAAAAATGAATTTGGCAATTATTAAAAGAGAACACAAATTACATATTTATATGTTTATATATGTATTTATAAAACTTGAAAAATATATATATATATATTTTTTTTTTATTTTTTTATTGTTTTTTTTTTTTTTTTCATTTATAATAACTGCAAATAAATAATGCACAACAAGGAATGAAAATAATTTATTATTTTTAAAATTTATTATTAAACTTCAATTTTTTATTATACATTTATTATATAATATGATTTTGTGTTTTCATAAATCCCTTAGAAAGTAATATTTATTTTTTTTCATTATTGCTATTATTATTTTTATTATTATAAAAGAAACATATTAATAATAATATAAATCAACAATTTATGCGTATTACTAAGGAAATGGAAAATTATTTAAAAAAAAAAAAAAAAATCTCAAAAATGTTGAAAAAAAATTCTCAAGTGCCTTAAAAAAGAAGTAATTTATTATTATTATTATTATTATTATTATTATTATTATTATTATTAACCCTTTTATTATTACAAACTTTATTTAATTATATAAAGCATTTTCGATACAAATTCGTTTCCCATCACCGCCTATCTGTCATTGATGATTTTTATATATAACAACTTCTCTTTTATTAATTTTTTTTGTTTCAATTATCGCTTCTTACATAAAATCTTTTTTTTTTATTCGTTTTTTTTTTATTTTTATTTTTATTTTTTTTTAACTTTTAATATGAATTTTATAGCAGTCGTCTTCCTTTATTTAATTTTATTTAATTGAATATACTTTTATTTTTTATGTCCTTAATATTAATTCCTTTTATACACTTTTTTTGCATCTTATTTTAACTGATGGTTCATTTGCCAGTATGTTAAGTTACTACGCCGTTTAGAGGAGAAAAAGAAAAGAAAGGCGAAAATTTTGTTTGACAAAAAAAAAAAAAAAAGAAATAAAAAAAAAAAAGAAAAACTAAATAAATAAACGAAACATGCTTCCATATTTTACATACATTACATATTTATAAATATATATAAAATTACACTTGTGCTTATGCAAAATTATTTTTGAATAAAATTTACTTATTTTTTTTCTTAAAAACGAATGTTTCCTTTTACGATGATTACCGCAATGCAATGCAATGCAAGGTAAGATGAACTGAAATTCTATAATTCTCCGATGCTCATGGGCGACGAAACGAAAGGGTTGCGCCCGACTGCCAACGATTGTTTTTCTCCATATTCAGGTCGAAGATTCATAGGCACCGTTCCCTCTCTTCCTTTAAACCCTCCTGACCACCACGGCGACCGCGCCTGCACGGATATGGGATGTTCTCCCAGTGCCTAGTCCCTTTATTCATTCAGTTTTGCGTGCCTTCCTTCCTTAGCACAATTTCAAACTGCTTTCATCGATTTAAATGGAGAACCCTCCGTGAGTCAACCAGCAACTGTTCAGTTTAACTCAAAACCCTGCACTATTTCCCTGTTTTCCTATATTTAGTAAGTAAAAAAATGGATGAGCCCAAGCGCGAAACTCTCTCGATTCCAAATTTAATGAAAGTAATTTTTTTCTCCTTTTTTTTTTTTGTTCAGGGCTCTAATATATAAAAAGCAATCTAAGAAGCAGATCAATTTAATGCAAATTCTCAGTGCATAAGATTTTAGAAATCATTATACTGAACCAACTGCTACCAAGTACTAAAAGCTAGACCTTGTTGCAAAAGAAAAGCTCCGTTCTTGAAAGAATCGTATTTATTACCGCCCGAATTGGCAGAGTGAGGCAAATGGTTTAGATTAGCAACTCAAGGGTCTTGGGTTCAAAACGCATTAAAAGCCGCCCATTAAAGCCGCCGATACCTTTAGATGCTATAACTAAGACTTATGTGGGCAATTTTTTCTTTTGTCTCTCCTTCCCTCCGTTCTGTCTCTTCGGGTACAATTGTGAACAACATATGCATGACATAGCAATATTGTATAATACACGACAAAATCAGGGATAGAGACGTTGTTTGTAAATTGTAGACAAGCTTTATGGCCCCATTGGATCTGCTCCAACTAACAGCGTTCATAGACAATAGTCCTGATGTTGGCGTTAAATGCTACGGTCAGGCAGAACTTCAAAACACATTCAGATCTCGCGAACTGAATTTTCTCAAGTTAATATCTTGGCGTTCGAGTAGTACGGATGAGCCTGTAATGAAAAACTAGATTTCTAAATTTGAAGATCAGAATCCAAAATCTTTGACGGAAACTGTGCTCTATCTCATCGGGCTCAATTTAGCAAAAGTTGGAGTATAAAGGGAATATAAATGCACAATGAATGCTGTGGTAGGTTATCGTATACGTTACATGTTCATTAGCGCTCAGATATGAGTTTGGAAAGCAAAATTTGAAAAGCAATTTCTTCGCCAACAGTTTGAACGCGTGGTAAGGAATGATAATTCTAGTTAACAGATGATCTAACGACAGCTTGAGATTTACTTGAATATAATCTTAAGTTATTGAGATCCGCTAAACCGGGTTATTCGCAAAAAAAATTTAAATGCAAATGTTACAGTTATGGACAGCATACTATCGAGTCCAAAATGGAGGCTTACGGAACACTGGACGTAATCATTGTTGTTAATTCCAGCAAGCACTCATTGATGCCGGTTTCCCAAGTAAGATCGGTTTAACCGCAGACGAGCTGGAGTCAAAGTAAAAGTCTAACTATTGTGGCAGCAAAACCGGATCAAAGGATCATTAACAGAATTCGCTCAGAGTTTTAAATATCGTCATGTTTAACAGTAATCCGATCGAATCAGTTATTAATTGGTAATTGGATGAAAGCCTTCAGGAGAGACGGCAAAAGATTTTTTTCTATTCCATGGCATAAAGTTGATTAGTTAGTTGACATCTATCTTGCTAGCTTACTTTTGCGCTGCTTATATCCGATATTAGAGAGATTTGAAATACTTTTTCCATTTTCAATTCTCTTTACGCTTATTATTTATTCTTTCTATAAACTTTCAACGTTTATTTTTCATAGAGTTCGACTTTCGTCAAGCATTATTTACGACAATTCGACTATCGATTTTATTTAAAGCCACATGACCCAATGTTATATGTATTAAAAAATGGTCATCCACAGTCTACGGTACAACAGCATACCCCATTCCCCATTTGTGCTGTTCGAGCTCGATCTTGGAAATCAGTTGATACACAACACAGTTGATTGAAAAAACAAAGTGAATCCTCATCAGCATTTTCACTGACGTGATTAAGAGAATATGTACTTAACTCGCACAAGGCAATAATTCCACTTCAGTTCTTATAGGACGACGTTCCATCCATATCCACTCAAGTCGAATTCTTCTTCGTTTAACACGCATTGTAAAAGAAGTGATCTGTGTATGGCCGAAAAATTACACCCGGGTGAACAATTTGATTATAAGTATATGTGTAGGTGGTAAAGGACCTAAGGAATATTTGGGAGGAGTGCTATAATTTAGCCTTGAAAGAGGCAAACGAAAATTTAAGTGTCTGTATTGTTTAACGGGCGGCTTTTCTTTTCTTTTCTTTTCTTATTTTTTTTTTGCAGTTTTACAGCCCTCTTTATGGATCCCTTTTGAAACTATATTGCTTGATATTGTACTTGTAAGAAAAACAACTCGATCCTTTGCTTTTATATTATTTGGTTTAAAATGGCTTACATATGTTTATTTATAATTCTTTTTTTGTTTATTGTAAGCTTTGCTTTAATTTCAATTTCTGTTCTTGTATATTGTGGTGAATCGTAATGTTTTTTTTTCTTTTCTTTTCTTTTCTTTTCTTTTTTTTTTTTTATATAACATTAAATTTTGTTTATCAATTCATACACATTAATATAGTTTATTTTTTTGTTTTTTTTTCGCTTTTATTTATATAATAATTAATTTAGATCAAAAAAAAAAAAAAAGAAGAAGAATTAAAATAACACTGAAAAACTTACAAATACTACATATCTTATATAAACACATACTACATTCGTACCCAGGGATTTAAAATGTGCATTGAATTAAAAGAAAAAAAGAGGAAGAAAAAGAAAATGATAATGATGATAATGATAATGATAATAGTAATCATAATGCAAATAAAAATAAAAATCACGGGCACCGTCGAAAGGTTTGTTTTATGCTGAAAATTTGTAGCTTCATACATATTCATGTATATATATATATATATATATATATATATATATATGTCGAGGAGGGGATAGAAGATATACTTCTCTTACCTAAACATAGATAAATATTACATACATAATTATTGATAATGGCCAGTGGTAATATTGATGACGATTAATTAATTACATTCTAAACTTAAGATGTGTGTTGTACTTCCAGCGGGAAGTGTATTAATAAACAAACCACGAACTACAGAGATGATCGACTGTTTATTTAATTTTATCTAATTTACTCGCACGAGATATTTCCTTTTAATTAATATATGATATATAGTGTTTGAGTAAGTGGTTGTCTTCTATAATTCTAATACCTATTTCCTTTCCTCTCCAAAATAATTTACAATTATAGTTTACAATGCATAAAAATATTTTTCAAATAGTTTCATATTTCATTTAGCTCTTTTTCTATTATTATAATAATTCTAATAAATTTCTGTACATTTAATATATGTGTATGTGTATGTGTATGTGTGAGTGAGTGTGAGTGAGTGTGGGTGTGGGTGGGTGGGTGTGTCTGTAGGGATGTGTGTGAGTGTATGTGGATGTATGTGGATGTATGCATATATGTATGCGTGTGTGTGTGTATGTGTTTATGTATGTATGTATGTATGTGTGTGTTTATGTATGTATGTATGTGTGTGAAAAGTCTAACTCTAAAACTAATACCTACAATTTAGACTAAACTTATGGGGTGGAATCTAAAACTAACTTAACGAGTATATCAATTGCTACTGCCTCATAATTTGTAATACGCCATCCGCTACAGTTAATTTATAGGCATTTCGATTAACACCTAATCGGTTCCCCTAATTGCGTCGTTTGGTTACATTTTTTTTCACGCCACAATTTGAGTCCACTTTCTTATTATTTCCTTTGGCTATCGCTAATAATGTAACCAGTTTTTTATGGGAATCACCCACAATCCAACCGTGTTTCTGATATTGCTCGGCGCCGCAATCATAATTATCGGTCGCCGCTGAACCCGAAGCGTTTACTGAGACATGACTTTTATTATTGCTGTTAATGCGCCCGAAATCTTCATCGCTCGATGATGACCAATAGTATAGTTTTTCGGTAGCAATCCTTTTACGGCGTGGCGATGACTGGTTGGTCTGTGATTTGCGTTTGGCTTTTGTATGTTGTTGTTGTTGTTGTTGTTTATTTTGTACTAGATTTGAATTATTGTAATTGGTATTATTGTTATTGCTGCCACGTTTTCTGGATGTTTGCTCATTGCCGGTAGACGTGACTATAGCTGCCGACGCCGAGGCCATTGCCTTTCGTACCGGTTTTCTTATTGCTCTAGCTCGCGTTTTATTATTTTTTTTCAATTCCGAGATAAGGAAATCTTCATCATCATCATCGTCATCATCTACCATATCTTTATCATCATCTTCGGCTTCTTCATCGTCATTATCGCCTTCACTTTGAACCAACTTCGAAGATTTGGCTTTATAGGTGGAATTACGTCTACTATTAGTAGCTTTTGCTTTGGTAGCGTTGGTTATTGCCAACGATTTACTTCTCGTCTTAGCTCTACTACTGTTACGATGATTCTTAGTGATCTCAGCTACAGTTGAAACAACTTCAGCATTCATTTTTGTATGCTTATTAGATTTGTTGGTGTTCGATGCCCTTACACCTGAGGTATTTTTTAAAACTTTGGCTGTCGTACTTACAAGCTCATCTCTGCCACCACCTTTGCCAGGATTATTTGCTGCTGATGACTTTCTTCTACCAGTTTGCATTATTTTGGTGTTTACGAGATCCTCACGTTCGGTCGCAATACTCAGGGTTCGCGTAATACGTCGCCTATTATCTCTGGTACTAGAAGTAACATCTGTGCCATCTTTTTCTTTGGCCACCTCACTGTTGTTTGATGACAAATTAATACTGGTTTTTCGTTTGCGACGTTTTTCTTGTTGCTCCTTTTCTTCGATCAAAGCGATAATGTCCTTGGTGGACAAGAACTCCTCATATTCATCAGAACTCCACATTTCCACTAATTTCTTAGGACGGTTTGTAGCACAACGCCGCTTAGATTTACGCTGTCCTTCATCGATGAGCTTCTTTATTTCATCAGGACTCATGCCCAACTCAGTTTGTAACTTTGAAATGTCCTTACGAGCTTTACGACCTGTACCATTATTGCTGTTATTGGCCCTGCTACGAGTTTCTCGTCCTTTTTTAGCATTTGTTCCCGGCGTAGTGGTAGTAGAACTTACTACAGCAGGTGGTGAGGCGGCGTGTACCGTAAGACCTTTTGATGGCATGCAAGATTCTTGCTGGCGTTTATTAAGCAGATGATCAGTAGCACTACTAACACGTGCTGTTGCATTGTTCATCTCTTTACGTGAATTGTTCACAATCGAAATACCCGCGGAAGTAATTAACGGAGCAACAATCCCACATGCCACAGCTGTCGCCGTCCGTTCACTAGCGTTCACTTCTACTCTAGAATTACCCCTTAACTCATCAAATAGTTGATTAAGGTCCGCCTTTGGTATGGGTGTCTGATCTTTTTGCACGCCGACGCTTTTCACCTTAACGGCTGTAAGAGCATTCTTTACTGTCGTCTTCGTAGTAGCATTCTTAAAAATACGACCCATAATCAAAGACTTGTTTTCAAAAGTTTTAGCTGTGGCACGGCTTGATTCGGTACTGGAATCTGTCGAGTCATTTTTAATATTTTTTTCGTTACCCTCGCGTAAGCTACCCTCGTCATCGCAACTCAACGAACCGAAATCGTAATCGTCACGATCAGAAAAGCTGGCCGTAGAAACACTATTGTCATCGTTCAACAAATTTACAGCAGGGGTTTTTGGTTTTTGGAAAGTGATCGTTTCCTTCTCTTCTAGACCGATATTCTTAAACGGACGATCCGGTATTATTATTTTATTGTTAATGGTAGGCTTTTGATGTTCCTCCACAGCCGCTTTTATAATTGATGAATGCATAATGGTTTTCGATGACGTCGAGCTTCGTGTCTCATTATTTTTGGCGCGTTCGTTTCTCCCGCCTAATTGGGGCATGCAATTTTTTTGATTATCTACCACAGAGAGTGTGACATATTCGGGAGTATTCATATGGATATTAGCCGACATAGCTGCATGCGCTGCCGCATCCATAAGTGGTGCGGACAAAAGTTCGGGTGGTGGCGTGCTATTCTGAATAGGCGAATACTGATGCGAGCTGGGAGGCTTCTCTTCCGTACCTAAAGCAATTTCAGCCAATTCTGTTAATTTACATATTGTACGTGATTTCGATTCATGTTGCTGCAAAGCCAAGTCAATATTAACGTTTTCATAGCCTTTCATAGCTGCCTTGGTTTTGAAACGCGACGTTGTGTTTGTAACTGCCGATAACTGGGAAATGGCTGAATATGTGGGCGACCGCGTGCTTCTAGGTAAACATAACATATAATGATTTACTAAATCGAAACCGAAATTGTGGAACTTACCTTTCCTGGTTTTGCTTGTTGTAAGAGTTCCCCGTGCCTACTGCTGTTATTATTTGAGGATCTCTAAAGACATTGGAGGGTTCTGTTGCCATTTGAATTATTGGTTGAACACTATTATGCAATGCTGGTGGTAAAGGTCTTCGTGTAGCACCCTCTGTTACTGTACCAATTGATGCTGTGTCTCTAGGCCCAACATTACTAGCAGGTAAAGTCGAAGTCTTCTCTTGTTTATACGTATATGTATAGTTTGTGTCAAGATTATTTCCAGCATCGGCTGTTATGCGAGGCGTTTCTGCTCCTTTCAAAATATTGCAACATTCAAAAAATAGGCGCTCATCAGGGTTGAGGTTCAAGCGAGAATTCGCAGAGACATTTGTTTCATTAAGGGGAGGCGATTCCTTGCTAGTAATGCTAGTCTTCTGTCTGGGCTCAGCTATCACCACCTCTTCAGATTGCGTATTTTCTCTTATGGCACTTGAACTTTCTGGATTAATAGGCAGCTGCTTAAATGATAGATGCCTAATGGGCGTTGATTGTAATATCACGGACGTTGGATCGTGTTGTAAAGATGGCAACTGCGACGGTGACGAAGGCCTCGATTCTAACGACAATTGTCTGGGCGGTTCAGATATTGTTGCCCTTCTCGTTAATCTTCTGGCATACGGGCCCAATGAATTATGTTGACTTTGTTCAACTGGCACAACGGATGGCGACGAAATTGCCATTGTCTTTGATAGAAGATACTCTTGCTCGGAAACCTTGGAGACATGGGCCAACGTCATGTTATGCTTAGCCAGTGAATTCGCGCTATAAAATGTTTTCTTACACAAAACGCATTCGATCTTTTCGCTGGACAAATCACGACTTGTCGCACGTTTTTTAGGCTTACGCGTTAATAATATGCTACGACGACGGCGTCTACGCCGACCCCGACCTCTGCCTAAATCTTGCGAATAGCTGGTATAGACACTCATTTCATCATCCAAATCCATATCCATGGCTTCAGTGTTAGTATTCTCATCACATATTGAACCGAAATTAGACCGATCGTCGTTAAAGTTCGGAGCACTGCGCACACTCATTGATGTAGGCGGTCTAGAGAATTTACTATTCGAATCGTCAGGCATCTCATTCACCAATTCAAAGCCATCATCCTTAAATGCAAACTCTTCGTTTTCCGTCGACATTATCTTCTCATTCACATTTTTAGCAATTTCGGTTAAATAATTATCCTCGTCTACATCGCCAATTTCGTCCAATGTGGTCCCATTCTTTTTGGGAGATGTTGACTTTTTCGCTGGAGTCCCATCCTCTTTGTGTATGTTTTTGTTGAGTCGAGGGTCCCGACTAGAAACTGCAGATTTGTTTGTATCACTAGGTGCTGTTTTACTGGCTTGCGAATTGTTATTTTGATTAACCGCTTCCAAGGTCATAGAAAGGATACTTGGTCTGAGAATAACTGATGATTTAGCCGATGTTGAGCTTTGTTCTACAATGGAGTTGTTAACCGTTTTCATATCGCTACCTACATTTTTGAAGACGTTCACATTCTTAGCCTCGAACTCGTTAAGTTGACGCTCAATGTCAATGGAAAATGATTCCAAAGAAGATTTTAATTTACTAATATTTTCGTTATCCAAAACTTTTCCGCGTCTTCGATACTGACGACGTTTATTGTTAGGCTTCTTGGTATCTACTGCTTCCTTTTCGGTCGCTTTCTCAATCTGTGTTTGCTGCTGAGCATTGCCGCCGTTACCATCCACTTTATCCTGTTCTGTTACTGGAATGGTTTCACTTACCACTAAAGCTGGTATAATTTCATGCGTCGGTGGTTGACGCTGATTTTTATTATTGCGTTTATTTGCGCCACTATTACTGCTACTTTCTATGCTTTCCACAGTAGTGGTCGAGCCCGTGCCCGAAGCTACAATCCTTTTTGTGCTAGACATCAAAAGCATCCCCGTTAATAAAAGGTCTTCACTTTTCTCGTAAGCCAGATTCTCCAATTTCTTAAGATTGTCGCGGCGGGCTTTGTCAATTTTGAAACTTTCTAACAACTGATCGGCTACAATTGCGGCCAATTCATTTTTACGACGCCTCCTTTGTTTCTTCTTGCTTGCATCTGGTGCCGTACCCTCTGCCACTGTAGTTGCTGTCACAGACGTGACAGTCGCTAAATCCGACTGCGCGGAGCTATGGAAACCCGATGACGTGTTATTGATGTTGCTGTTTACCTGCTCCAATTCTAGTGTATTATTAGTTGTTGTATTTGTGGTATTAGCCACGCTTTCAGTTTCTGCGTTCGATGATAACGAGGAAATAAGAACCTTTTCCGATTTTTCGGACGGTGTGATGTCTTTAACTGTCTGCACTTTATTGTCAATTATGAGTTGATTTTTTGTCAACTCATTATTCTGAGTCTTATCTTGATTTGTCGTAATGGGCTTAGTAGAGTCATCGGGTTCTTTTGCTTTCGAGCTATCAGCAGGCAAAGGTGTCTGCTCTTTGTTACTAAGCTTTTTGGTCTCCACATCCGTTTTTGTTAATGCTTTTCCTGCACTGCTTATTTCGTCTATTCCCCTAGACGTATTACTTTTAACGACAATAGGATCGTTGCGGGCAATCTCTTCTTTACGCGTTTCAATTATCATTTGCGCACTGACTTCAATTATGGCATTATTTTTAAGTACATTGTCTGTTATTTGTTGTTGTTGAACGGGTATAATAGCATTTGGCAGTAAATTTTGTTTCGAGAGAGCGGCCGGTCGATAATCCAACGTTTTCGAACGCATATTACGTTTAGCGGGAGTGAAACTCTTGACTTCGATGCACGGTAGAGGGTTGGCAGGCACGACATCGTCTGTAGTTTTCGAACAT
The DNA here is from genome assembly GCA_000688735.1 of Glossina austeni. NCBI lineage: Eukaryota > Metazoa > Arthropoda > Insecta > Diptera > Glossinidae > Glossina > Glossina austeni. The sequence goes on along the minus strand of KK502418.1, from coordinate 16,572 downwards.
AATTGATTCTGCGATTTTTCAGCATCCTCACTATCCTTCAAACTAGCTTTCACTGCGTTTATTACAGAGTTGATCGCGTCATCGATGTGATTAATTACTTCTTCATCCATTTTTAAAATGCCTTTATTTTTACCACAGGCATCTTTCGATTTAGATGTTTCTTTAGTTTTGATAGATGCTGGTTGAGCGTTGCTAGCTGTATCATGGTTTTGTGTAGTACCAGACAGCGCGACAGCCGTAAATGCCAAATTGGAGGTTTTATTATTACGTTTTTTCGATGATGGTTTGGTGGCGCATGTTGAAGTGGCCGTGGTATTGTTAATGCTGGTGGTGGGAGCGGTATTAATGCAGCTTTGGTTAACCATATTGGTAAGCGTTAAGTCGTTATTCATTGGTCCAGCGGTTGGGTTTCTAACTTGTGGAATTCTAAGTAAATCCAAGTTGGAGTAAAACTGTTTGTTGAGTAATAATTCGGATGTTAAAGATGGCAAAGCTGTGACGGGAACATCAGCGGGTTGGAGTCCAGGAGTTGCTGGACCTGGGAGTGGCGGTGGTAGCAGTAAAGGTGTGACCATATCTACTGGTTTTTGATGGCTTGCATTCGTTAATGTTACATTAGAATTTTTCTCCGGACGTGGTTTTTTTGATAGATCCAAAGGTTCCATATCTTCAAATATCGCAAAATTGCGGGCTTCAAATCCACCACAAATCGTTTGGCGTCGAGCTGGTATACCGCCCACAGCGCGTTGACTACCGGAATATGATAAATCCTGGGAAGCATCATTTTGTTTATGTAAGCCTTTAGAAGCATTCGATAAATTAAGAGGTTCAGCGTTAAAACCAGGCACTGTATAAGGTAAAGCCGCTGGGCCCTGAAGGTGAGCCGGTACAGCGCTGACCATAGATAAAGTTGGGGCAACCAAGCTTATGCCCGCTACCGCGGCAGCTGTAGTAGTGGAAAGCCCAGCGTCAGGCGAAATTTGCGTCACATTTTCCACAGGCAACGCTACAGGTACGGGCATCGGTAAAGGCAGAGGCAGTAAATGAGGAGCAGCAGCACGTAAATTATCCACCGGTATATAAAGTGGCACCTTAGGCATCATATTTAAAGCACAAACTGGCATAACTTTAGGCAATGTTGGGGGCGCTAGAACTGGTGTATTGATATTAGCTAACTTGACGTCAGTCGTTATTTGCTTTGCAGCTGCAACATTTTGCATTAACATTGACGTTGAATGTTTATGCTTCAAAGCAGTGGAATCCTTAATAGAATTCGAAGTAATAGTAACTTTGGCTTTGGTTGCCATAGCACTGATAATGGGAGTCGTTTCTTTTTCAGGTAATACTTTGAGCTCACCACTTGTACTTACTGAACTTGGTGCTTTAATGATACGCCTTGAGATAGTCTTACGTTTGGGAGTCTTTTTTGGCGACAATATTGAATTACTGTCGGTTTCTTGAACTTTGGAATGCTCTATTATTGGTGTAACTATTGTCTGTAATGGTGGTGTTTTCGGCTTTTCTGGAGTCACTGTAACTTCAATATCGATAGCCCTTTCAATAATTTTTGTTGGCGTGGTGATCTTCTGTTCCGTTTTAAGTTTTTCTTCCAGCTTTCCAGTCAACATTGCTATGCAATCGCTGATGCGTTTGCTCCGTTTAACATTTTTATTGGTTTGCGCAATTTTTTCTTGTTCAATAAATGACGTTGCAAGGGCATTAGTACCACTTATCCTATTAGCATTACTTTCCGAAATATTTAAAGATGCTTGAGAAGTTTTATGACTGACGTTATTTTCATTTTTCGAGATTTGCTCTGAATAAACAACACTGTCTACCTGCACCCCTAATTGCTTTATGGATTTTTTTGGGGTCTGTAATAACTTTTCAGCTTCTTCCGACGCCGGCGTCTTGTTCAGTTCACCATCCGTATTCAGCATTAAGGAAGACGAGGAAGACTTTTTAGGAGTTAAACGTTTTTCAGCTATAAAATTCGTTCTCGCAGGTTCACCATTCTTGTTTCCAGATAAGTCCGACTCACTTTCAATTTTAGTTTTTCTAGGACTATCCACAACGTCTATAGCATCTTCTATGATATTCTCGCTTGCTTGCTGTTTAAACGATTTTATTTCTTTTTTTCTAAAGGTCTTATTCCCGTCTATCTTAAGGCCTTTCGTTTTTCTTCCACGAACTACGGTTACTGGGGTCGTTCGTGGAAGCCCCTTCTTTTTGTGCAGTTGACTTTTACTTTTAGACAGAATTTTCGCAGCCTGAGACATTTGTCGCATGCGCGTCTTTCGTAGACTTCTGTAAATTTTATGCTTAACTCTAAGCCGGGGTTTCATGTTCGGTGGCTTTTTTGATTTATTCAGTAATGGAAAAATCTTCTTGCAAATTCGTTTAGGTGGTAAATTCTCCAACATTTTCTTAATTGATTCAGCTGGAAAAAGAATATAAAAGCAATTAATTAAAACCTATAATCATATAAAATTCAAGCCAAATTTACCATCACTGGGCCTTGGTCGGGGCGGGGTTTTTGTTTTTGCAAAATTCGGACTGGTGGCCTCCTCGCTTTCAACGCTTACTGCTGGTGGCGTTTTAGCCGGTTTCGGTTTGTTTTTTCGTAACTCAAGTATGTTATGTTTGTTACACGGTCTTCGCTTCTTCGAACCACAATAATACCGATATTTTCTTTTCTTAGCCATCGACCAAATATAATCTCCAGAGCAATCGAGCATATGACGATATAAATCCGAAGTGCCATTGCATTTGCGGCCACACTTCGAGCAACTGTTGCCATTAATTGCAGACGAAGACAGCGATCTGGAATTTGCCTGGGTCTTCATATGTTTGCTGGCCGATGCAGAAGAACTGCATGATTGAATGCTGTGCGCGGGCGATACAATTGTGTTGTTCACCATATCTGGCGTCGTTGCGGTCGTAGTTTTAGTATCTGTATCGCAGTCCTCGATACAACTATGCTTGGCGCTGGGCGAATTAGTAGCGCAACTGTTTAATATTGACTGCAAGCTGTCCGAAGACTCATCGTTATTTGTAATCTCTCTGGTCAGAATTTCATTTTTACGCCAAAATAAGCGTCGAGCCGCACCACTATAAGCCAAACTGATGTGTTCATTACCATAACGGCTAAGTGCTTTTTTCGGTATAAAAAGGTGACGCAATAGATTCCCAGCTAATAATTCTCGGCCTACTACTTCGTAATGAGTGGAAAGGATGTGCGAATGACGGAACATTTTATGCTCCTCAAGCGACTTAATTTTTTCAAATTTTGCACCGCAACACATGCATAGATAGCAGCGCGGCCGCGCCCATTCTCCACTCAGTACTAATTTTTGTCTTTTTATATCGCTGTTATGCTTAGGTATTAAATTTAACATTGACAAGAAACTCTCGTCCGCAAACGTTTGATTCATAATGTTCTCGGTGCAGTCTTCTTCATCAATAGAGGAGCGTGTCGGGCCGATACCGAATTCGTCATTTTCAACTTTAATGATGGCTTGCTCACTTTGTTCCAATATAATGTGCGGTAATAAGCGCATGTCCAAAATTAAGTTTAATTGATCGTTAAGACGTTGCTTTTCCTCACGGCAAGGATCGTTGAACACTTCCGACAATTGATTAAACTCACCCTTATCTGGATGGGAGTTTTCCAGCTGCAGATGATGCAATTGCTGTTGGTGATGATGTTGATGTTCATGTTTTTGGCGCATTGTCAATTGGGTCCACATATCAAGCTTCGAAAGATCGCGTAAACCGAACATTGGATGCTTCATTTTTTTAACAATTTTTCCACCTTCGTTAACTAATTTAAATTTTTTAACACTATCCCATTTCCATTTCCACGAATTTTTTGTATGGGGTCGACGTATCTTAGCGGAGGTTGCATCACCACCATATTGTTTGGCCGTCAAAAGTGTAGGAAACGCCGTGACGGCTGCGAGGCTAGTTGCAGCATGAATTTCACTGTCCATCGTTGTTAGAACAATAGGACTTTTGACTAGCGTGCTGCGTATTTGCGGTTGCGGTGCATGTCGAATTAAAACCGTATCCATGTTAGGCAGCGCAGTGCCCATAATTTTACCATCTATGTGGAACAAAAGGTTGTTCCGTACATTCGACACAACTTCTTTGTAAAAATTGTCATCGAAAACGCAAGACAAAATATCGTTACGAGTGGGTACACGAAAAATTACGTCTGTTGTTGCGTCACCAACAAAGCTATTTGTCTGGTGTTTGATAGCCTTGCCTCGTAGCTTAGGGGAGCAGGTGGCAGGGACCGGCGTCGGCGGGGAAGTAAAATTCGTAGTTGGATTTTGTTCGGACTTAAGTAGTGCTTCCGGCAGCAAATTTTCTCTACGTAAACGCACGCCTTTACGATTATTTGGCAACCGGTTCTGCGTTAACCCCAAACGTGAAAGTATTGGTTCTTCGGCACCAATAACGGTTATGTCAGTACTTATGGCAGTGCTGCACTGAGGTCCGACATTCATAGTAGGCACGACGAAATTACTACTAGATGTCGATCTGGTTTGTGATCGCTGTTGTCTTTTAACTGACAATCTACTGCGTTCACTAATTGTCTGCTTATCAGAAGCTATTAAATCTGAATCGTTATCCTTCGATTTAGAATTCTCATCAAATGCAAACGGCAAGCTTTTGTGCACTATTTGCATGTGCTTCGATAATTTTCCGATATTTTGAAAACGCAGGACACATGTTTTGCAGCCAAAGTATCTATCGGCATGGCAATCAGCCAGATGTATAAATAAAGCGTTCAGATCCGAGGCGTTCGCTGCAGGCAATTGAATTTGTTGCCCCTTAGCTTTTTGACAATACGTACAACCGGGAAAACTTTGTTGCCCAATATTCGATTTACGTTTTCTCGAACCGCTAGTTTGTTGCACCAACGCATTACGAACACTGCAACGTCGATCTGGTTGCTGGCAATGAAATTTGTCCACATGCTTCAATTGCATTTTATGAGATGAAAATTTCTTATCACAGTACAGACACAAAATCTTTATCATCGCAGTTGTCGGCTTTGACAAACTAACATCCTGTATCTTATCCTCATCCTCCTCCTCGTCTTCCACTTCCTCCACCTCATCGTTGCCTTGATCGTTCGTTTCCTTTAAATCAATTATATCCGCTTCCGTTTTATTCAAATTAAGTTTTTGTATAATATCCGTTATACGCTCTAAGGGCAATCGACAGACGAGCGCTCCACCTTTTACTATTGCTGATGCCAATGGTACACCTTCATCTCCGTCATCATCGTTTGGATTTATAGGGTCAAAGGTCCCTTCTATATCCTTCAGTTCCAAGTTTTTCTCGTCGCCGGCATTATCTTCGTTGTCTTTTTGTTGTAGTGCACGTTTTATTGAAGCGGTTGCTGATGCAGATTTGCACAATTTTCTTCTACTAAATTTTTCTTCTGATATTTTAAAGCCATCCGCATTGCTTCGCAATCCAAAACGTGACATGTTTCAAGTATTGTGCGCTTGCGTTAATTTCCTAATTTAGATTTTTCCAATTTCAGATCTTTCTACCATCAAAAACTCAATGCCTAAAAGTAATAAAAAATTATACGAAGATATAAACAAGTGTCGCTTACTTGTGAACTTTCATATAGGAGCATGGATCAATGTCAATGTCAGGACTAAAGGATATGCTAAAGAGTTGCATAGGACGAATACTAAGTGACAAGCAGATACCAAAGCTTCTTTAAAATATTAGTGGAAGCACAGCACAGCCTTTCAATTAGTATTTGGGAAAAATTTCAAATTTCAAATTTCAAATCAATCGCACGCTTCGCCACGATACGAAGTTTAACTCATTCACTTCTTTTAATATCCATTCATTCTTTAATATAGTCAAGTGAAAGCCCCGTTACCCGGGGGGCAACTTCTCCGCTTGTATGATTTACATCTCTTGACGTAGTGAATTAATTTCCCTGAACTGCTAACAAAGGCTTCAAAAAATTATTCATAAGCAAAGTGAGCTCATCACGGGATTCACGGGTGATTCACGTCGGAATGGGCCGTCATTGGCCTTGCCTCCATTGTACACGTTCTCATTGCCGTAAATACGACCTCATCGATCTGTTTAATTTAATGCTACTACACTAAGCCAGGCTGTCACCTGGTGACGCTAGCTTATCAGCCCAAATTAGCCTAATCTAACTAACCTGTAGATATATTTCAATAAAATTATATAAATCGTATGTACTCGAATGTGTTGCCCTCGCAACACATGGTTTTATATATAAAAAGAAAATTATGGCTGCATATATCCTTAAAAGTACAATTAAACGATTTTTGTAAGCGATGAAATCTCGCAAAAATAGAACATGGATTTAATTTTCCATGTCGTACATAAACACAATCACATGTATACGTATGGAGTATCAATTTTAATTTCCGACACGGATTAGCTAGGCCGATAGATAAAACTTCAGACATATATTCTTTATGGAATCGAATATCCATCCCACCATAGTTACGAAAATAGCTCACAAAAAACTTAATTAAATTGGGATAAAAAAAAAAAAATAAAAAACTACAAATTTCAATAATTTTGTATCTAGATAGTTACGCCCTGTCTGAATGATTTGGATTTGCAAGCATTTTCGCGCGCTCTTAGATTTATCACAATTGTCACACGATTTTATCGTGTGGGAATTAGCAGAAACCAATATCTAAGAGGAAGCAGAACCTTGTACTTCGATTTTTTTTTTAAACAGACTGTTGCTGCAAGCAAATTGCTTTGTCTTATATGTTTTTTTTATTGTCTTAGTAGTGGATATTGAATGAATATCACTTTCCAATGAATTAAACTTTTTCATTCGCCAAAAATCTTACAAGAGCTAGAAAATGTGAACTCTACGTAGTCCTCAATTAGCAGCAATACTTCAAATATTATCCATTTTGTTTTTTTTTTTAACGCATTACATGTATACACAGAGGCCGTGAAAGTGATGCTTTCATGATCCGTCCATATGTCCTATTTGTCAATCTTGATCACTCATGTGCCTAACCTTGAAAAAACATGATTCATTTCAAACAGAATGGATTTATATTGAAATAATTTGAGGAGGTTCTTAGCCTTATATATATATAAACTTAACCTTTATTACGGTATACTGGTATACACGGGGAGAGAGATATTCACGTACTAATCCCGATATTTGAAGTACCTATATGTATGTACATATATGCAAAGTGATTTAGCCGTATAAAGTTTAGTGAGCCGGAATTATTTAAAGTGGTGCCAGCAAGCTTGCACTCGCTCCATTTAACGGAGCAAACAGCAAATCTTGACAAGAAGTCATGAAGACGTCATTTAATTAGTGTGGTCACAGTGTCGACACAATCATGAATTGCGAACGACTAGAGCAAATGTTTTAGCAAATGTTCGAAAACATGCTGGCATAAAACGCGCTAAAATTTTATAGTATTTGGTTGCATTGCATTAGTTTCAATATTAGTATGCGCAAGCAACTTGAAACAGTTTCCTAGAAGTACTTTTCTAAACATTCATTCATTTGCGGTATTAGCAATTTTTTAATTTTTTTATGTTACTTAAAGAACATATATATATCGTTCTTAACTAAACAATCCCGACCTATATTGTTTATTAAATAGTTGGTAAGCATGAAAGATATCCGTATTATTATTACACCACTTAGAGCCTATTTGAAGTCTTTTATATAAAACGTTTCCCTATCGGATATATGCATATATATGTATATATAGATATATGGGTGGGTGGATCTGCAATTTTACAAAGAAATCGCACAGACGAAATAGTGAAAGACTGTAACGATAGAGACCAGCAAAAGATTCTTATATTCATCTGTTTTGTTTTACGTACTTCTCACCTTGTACCCCGCCCTCTTTTGCGGAGTTCATTATATTCGCGTGCATATTTATATTTTGTAGAATGATTCGATCATTTCTTTCTAAATCATTCTAAGCATAAACATTATGCAAAATGCAAGAGAAAGGAAAGAAAAATATGGCAACAGAAAAGCCATAATTTCCAAGTTTTTGTTGTTTTTTTTTTTTTTTTAAAGCTAAGAAAACACGCACCGATTTACTCCTACCGAAAGTAATAGACACATATACAATCAAAAGTATGTTTTGTGTACACATTCACACATAAAAATAACTGAAGCAAAAGTACTGAAAAACTACCACACTCGAATTCATTGAACGTTTGCTTGTATATTGTAAACGCACTACAGCAGCAAAAGTGATAAAAAGAATGGGGAAAAAAAAAAAAAAAAAAAAAAAAAAAAAAAAAAACTAAAACAAAAAGAAAAATTCGACAAGAAACCGAACAACTAACCAAATAACTCACCAAGTCACACAACCAACCAACCATCCACACAGCCAACCATCTAACCGACCAACCACTCACACCACAAGTGAGTTTAGCTGAAGTAAGCCGAGTCGAATGTAGCGAAGCACACGGAGTAATAGTGGCACCAAATTATAAAATAGAAAAGCGTAGAGTGTCTGGATAATGTGCTTGGATTGCTTAGTAAGCCGGAGGGCAAACTTTTTTCAACTTTCTCACATTCGGGGTAGGTAGTTAATTGTTTAATAAGCCGTAGCACACGACAGGCTAGAAAGAATTCATTATATTCAGCTTGAATATAAACAAAATAACACATGCAGATGCATTAATGGTAGCGTAAACGGCAGCATCATCCATTTTTTACCACCTTGTTATTGCACTTATTTTTTAAGTTTATGTTTTTAACGATAAAGATTCCAAACAATGTCTTTTCAAGAATGGCATATGATTAATTGTAAAGAAAGCATTTGATTGGAAACCTTTAAAAACGAAAACACGACTAAACTTTAGTTGCACTAACGCAACGAGATCATTAACGCGGCAGCAGTGATATCAAGAAAACAATAATTTGCTTGGAATATCCATGTAATCACGGATTCACCTTATACAAAATAAAAAGCACATGAAGGAAGCTAATTTAGTGAATATGTATGTAAGTGAAATAGGGCGATTTTACGATGATTTCGGAACATTGCATTTTTTATGAAATTTGATACATGTTTAATATATATATATATATATGTGTGAAAATCAGATTTACGACGAGCGTGGCAAATTTTTACCCATAACAGTCGCACACACGCACAAAGCATATAAAAGGATATGTGGGGAACTTCGATTACGACTACGGGGCGAAGGTGCTTTTTTTCCACTTTTTCTTGTGGATCTGCTGCGGCGAGACAAGTACGACCAACTGCGAATATTAAAGACAATTTTTCCGTTTAGTTTTCTGGGCAAACCGTTGCCCATACAATAAAATCAATTCATTACGTTTATTTAATGCACTCTAAATCAAATTTTTTTAATATTCAATTAAATTTATTCAGTTTTAAACAATTCAAAAAATCTATTTTTCCTTTTCATCTCTTTAAGAGAAAATATTTATGTACTCGATTGAACTTCGTCAAAATGTCGACTACTGTAATGCCTTGCCACATTGTTAGTACATTTCAGAGGTGTATTCTTATGGATCAATGAAATTAACTTAACTCTCCGTATATATATGACTCTGTACAGATTACCGTTTTTAAATTTTGAACAGAAGCCCAGTGGGATTGCAGATACAGACGAATCAAAAGCGGAATAATAGAGTGGAACCAAATTGTCCAAATCGTCAGAAATATATAATTTTATAATCTTTCGGTTTAACACCACTTTCGCAGCAGCAAAGTTTGCATGTGCATTATTTGATCTTGCATTCGCATTATTATTATCCTATTCTTGATTGTAGATTATTAATTATAACAAGCACGCCTAAAAATATACTAAAGTCTATACAGAAATTTAATAATCTACGCTCGAAGTAATTTTACTACAAATTTTTTTGCTCCAGTTTTAAGAGACACACAATTGCTTGCGAGCTTCACCTATATTCCCATAAATTAAAGCTGTAAGTAGTTGACACATTAAAAGCTGCACTTGTCTGCCTTACCATATTATTTTACAAGACAGAGTAAACAAATTAATGCATATGTAAACAATTAACATATGTTATGTCAGCAATGGAGTGAAAAGCATCACAATATAAAAGATTACAATATAAAAATTTATGTAAAAATATATAAGCTTTTTAAAATTAATTAATGAAAAAAAGAATCTAAAGAAATTAGCTTAAGAGAAAATACGATGTAATGTCCCTTACTGATGGAGTAAAGAGAAAACGATAGAATAGCTTAAACGTATGAATAAAAAGATTTCGTTTGAATATTTCAAATTTACAAGTAATTTATTTAATTTTATATATCATATGACATTATATTAAACATTTTTTATGTTATATTATATAGAATATCAAATTGTACCATTAATTATTTTTAAAATAATTTTAAAAAAGACGTTAAAAGCGGTTTATTAAACAATTTAAAAGTTATTTTCCAAATCCAATATCTCTTTGTATGCTCACGTTTAAGCAATTCGTTTGCTTTGTATAAAAACAACAACTTTTTTCTTAAACTTATTTTCTAAATTCTTTTATTTGTTAATTAATTTCAAAGAACTTATCCATTTTCACATAAATTTTGCTATTATAAGTTTTTATGTTGATTTCTTACTTGAAGCTACTCAAATCATGTTAGTTATTTACGTATATATAGATTTGTTTATTTCTTTTTATAAGAGCTCGGTATTTATTGCGTTAACTACTTGCAGCTTTATTTTGTAGAAATATAAGCGAAACTTTGTTGCATTCAGTCTTAACGTAAAGAAGCCAATTTTCGCTTATTGGATGCTGCGTTACGTTCTTTTTCATTACTTAAATTGTTAACAGCCTTTCGATGTAAGTACTTAACTGTAATTCTCATCGTTGAAAAACGCACTCAGACTTCATTGTGTGCAAGTCCTAAAGTCGCAAGCACAATAAACGTTTTATGCGTCCTTCAGGCCGCGCTACATACAACTCGTATCGTTTGCTATGTAAAAAACAAAAAAACTAGAATTTTTTTTTAGAACAAATAGATAAACCATTTCTTCATTGTGTACAAAAGCTGCTGTGCTAAGCAAAAAAATAATGTTTTAATTGAAAAACATCCCGTATCCAGTATTATAGGGGACTGCGGGAAATGCTTTCTTTACAAGGTTTGAAAGAGTAGAGAATTTAAAAAAACGTACCAGTTAATAATGGCCACAAAACAATGATAAAATTATCAACCGCGAGATGGTCGGTGGCAAAAAAAATGAGCCCGGGGAATCACGTATCTGAAAGTTAACTTTCGTTCGCGACTAAACCGATAGTTGATAAACGTTTTTGTCCCAATCGCTTAAGACTTTGATGTAGTTTTCGTTGTAAATAAAAAAGGATAAACAATTAAAGGAAGAAACTATTAATGGACAAATATTCCTTTTATTTTTAGTTGTATATTACTTATACTCTTCATACATGCATACATTTATTTCAATTATGAAACACATTAATTAATGAAATAAAAATAATAAAATATTTATAGTGAAAGCGTTGTCGCTATTATCAAAACCATTTTGGCTGGTAATTTTACGTCATGCGCTTTTCTCATATGACTTTTCAAACAACAATGACAACTAAACTTTTTCTGACATATCGCACACTTGCATTCTCTATGTACTTTCCACGTATGTTTGAAGAGGTCGGCACTTAGATTGAACGCTTGCCACCAGAATGCTATCACATAGGTGATGCGAAACCAATCGAAAAGCGGAAACAAAAGCAGACTTTCAGATACTTGACTATCTCCCTTATTAACCTTCTTCGTGTTCTGACAAAAGAAATAATATACTATTGGGAAGAAGATAGGGTTAATTTTGTCTGGCAACATTATACTTGAGTAGCACGTTTTTTGTTATCGGCTGGTTTTTATAATAGATTTCGCGCTATTTTTACTGTGAGAGTTCGTTCTTTCATAGATTCTTGATTTATTGGTGTATTTTTTCATAGCGTCACTTAACCATGTATAACGATAATTCGAGTTAATACTGTCTGTGGAAGCTAAACTTATGACATACGACATTTAGCATGGTTTTCTTTGAATTTAGTTGTTGTTACTGTATTGGCCGACGTTTTGCTGTGTGCCACTGCCTTATTCTCTGGAACGCATCTTACCTTCATATAGTTGACTATCGCTCCCGGTAAGAAGATTTGTAAATGTGCTATTATTAAAAACAATATTGGGAACTAGGCGTATATCTCCTGCTATGTTTGTGTCCCATGGTGCATAGTTCACGCATTGGGATGCCCATTGGTGGTGTTACTAACGTGGGTGAACGGGGGTCACTTTCGTTCCTTTCGCATTATTTTGCGCAATCTAAGGTTAAAATTGCAGCGAGTGACACTTGTGATGATAACTCTAACTCAAATATTGAGACAGTCAACCAGTAGTTCCAAGGACCTAAGCTCGAGACTGGATAACTTTCTCCTCAAAACGAATGAGAGCCTGCGTTCCATGAAAATATATTTTGAGAGAATTGTGGCTGCTTTGAAACTTGAATTATTATCATCGAATGTTAATGAACTAAAATGTAATATCCCCAACTGTAATAACCAAATTCAACGAGCTGAACTCAATACCGTTATCCAGTTGGCAGCCTCTATGGCGGGAATAAATGCTCTACATATAAGGTTGAACCACTCTAACATCATTATCAATGAGCTACCGAATTGCCTTCCGAATATTTTTGGTATTGTTCTGCGCCTTGCTTCTATCTATGGAATCGCAATCTCTGCTAATAATATCAGTTTGGCGTGCTATGTGAATTAAAATAAGTCATTATGGGTTAAATTCAACTCAGTTGCGTCACGTGGTAAAATTATGGAGGAATACTTTAATCCTCTGGCCAGCGGGTAACACAAGCACATAAGCTTTTGTTAACTATTGAAGATTTTTGTTAAAATGGTATTCAGACACTTTAACCAGAACGCTGTTGATGAAAGGAAACACGTGATTTATTGCGAAAGTATTAATTTCATCTGCTATATTAAATTTTAAAAGAAATGATTATGTATTAAAACGATAAGCTTGTAAACTATACGTGTTCCATATATTAAGACGTTTATAATAAACTGTTTATCCATGTCAGTGCCGGATGATAGTATTATCCTCACTCAGACAAAATATGCTGACATGCACAAAACAATATCGCAAGTTGTTGTTCATAGACTATTTTATAGACTATTTAATAGCACGAATGGGTAAACGGTGATTGCATGATCACCAAGCACACATGCATCTATCGCATGAATATAACCAGAATTTGTAATTTGAAACATTAAAAGTAAAAGGAAAAAATGAGTCATAGATATATGCCTATGTAAACATGAACTTCCTCCCCGATAGATTGATAGTACATCAACAGGCTGTTGCAAAGTCATTAATTAGCTTTTGCACTGGGTTCACAATTCGTGGTGAGGGTGTGGGTGGTTTCACTCTTTCCCTTTTGTGAATTTCACGTACTATGGTGAGGCCGATGAAATATCCTGTTGTTGTGTTAGTTCTTTGAGATGGATTTGATTATGTCCGTCTATATCCTGGAATTCTACAAAAGAATTGACCGTAATCAATAGTTGAGATGGCCCGCGTATGATGACTGAAGTGGTCAGTGTATGAACCGCCTTGAGGGTGAGCGGTTCACGCTTTATCATACATCCTTGATCGAGCTAAAGTATTCCTCTATGCTTCAGGGAGAATCGCGCGATTTTCGTGCCGCATATGTTTGTGAAGTTCATGCTGTGCGGGAGGGAAAAAAAGCTGACTGACTGCTGTTATTCAAATGGAATGCTGACATTGTTAAACAAGTTGATTTCACAGGTGTGTTGACTGGTTCCCTTGGCGTATATTAGATGTGTCATATGGCAGAGACAATTGCGCTTTCCGAGTAAAGCGTATTTCTCTAGGTTGGTTCTGGCTGTTAGGAAATATCGATCCTGATGGAAGTTCACCGCCAAGAGTTCAGTTGCTAATTTGACGGCCACTAAAATGTCATTTGGTTGGTAGGGTCTAGACATTAATTGATAAATGTTTAAGACGGCCTTTCGGTGATGCCGGGTTGTACTGAGATCAGCTTGCAAGGAGAAAGCAGATATACGTGGTACTCAAGAATTTTCATTGAAGGAGGGACATGCGGTATAATTATGGATAATTCTTCCTTAAATTGCTGTGGTGCCATTAAGAGAGGATTGTTTCTCTTATGATGATCACCCATCAATACTTCTAAGATGGCTTCCTGGGTGCGTTCAACGGCAAACGACGTTAACGCCAATCGCATAGCTAATTCTGCGAATGTACTGAATAGTCTGTCTTATTGGGCCGCGACTGTGGGCTGCAATTTCTCATGATTGATATGAGTGAGTTCCTTTGCGGTGACTGCTTCGTCTTGTTTAATGATGTTGATGCTGGCATCTAAGATGGAAGTTTGACTTTTAAGCAAACTCATTATGTATTGTTCGTTTCCTTTGATCATTTCGATAGTGTTGAACATATTCTTAGCGTACTCTAAGTCCAGTACGCCGAATAATGCGTTAGCAACGTTTCCTACAAAAGCAATAGGGCCTCGTTTAAAACGAGGTGCCGTTAAAAGAATGTTGTCTGTTTGTAATTAAGATGCCATGGGTATGATTGCCAATGCATCTTCTAATGCAGTTTGATAAGAAATTGGCGAGGCTGCATTGATTGAGGCTCAGATTGACGTTGGTCCAAAAGCGACGCATATGCGCCGCAATATTGATCAGTCACTGAAATGAGTTCCCATGGTTAGTACTATGAATGACGCTTTCAATATCATCCGAGTTTGGAAAAAGTGTTGTTTGCACTGCAACTACTTTCTTTCTTTCTACATTTACCGCTAGTAGATCAGTTTTAACAGACTCATTAGGCCAAAGCTGTGAATGCTTGTGAAAAGTAGAGGTCCATAGAACCAATTGTAAAACTTCTTAAATTCTCCAGGCATTACTCCTCTAGGTAGCATGTCGACAAAGTTATCCTTTGAACGAACACGTCGGCATTGAAAGCGTGAAGAGATTTCTTGTATCCGAGCAACTCTGTCGGTCACACATGTTTGGAATTGGGTAGATTGGGATTATATCCAGGATAAAACAATTGGTGAGTTAGTCCTATAAAAGGTCGGTTTGTCGAAACAAGTGAAATCTTCTTTTACGCGGTTCATTAGTCGAACACTCAAGGGTGTGGCACACAATTCTCAGAGTGGAATTGTTTGTACCTTGAGGTGTGCGAGAAGCGATCACACTCAATCGGTTCGCCTCAAGTCTCAACTATTTCCTTTTCTTTCTAAGTTTGCCTTTACTCCTTTCACTAGGAACCCATAGATCATCCTATTCCTAGAAGCAGAAGCGGTTGCTACGAGCGATCCTTCGTAGTTCGAGTTGCGCGATGCTGGAACTGCTTGCCCCTACATCTGCGTACCTAGCTGCTAATAAGTAGAATGCTTGCCTTTCTTCGTAATCTTGGACTTCTTGCGATTTTCATTCGCGTTGGCTTACATCTAGTTGGTACCACAGAATGCTGGCTTAGTGCCCTGTAGCTAACTTAATGCTCCCTTTTTTAACGCCACTGTTTTCAATCTGCTTCTACTTAGGGGTATTTCTTAAAATTTTCTTATTCTATTCTTTTTTTCTAATTCTCTATGTAGCTTGGCAGCCAATCTGTAATTTGTACTTCGTATTAATTACTTCTACGCATAAGTTATATTGGGTCAATTGTAATACAGTAGTATTTTCTTTTCTCTTTTTTAATTCTTTTATCATGACATTTCCCGATCATGTTATTGCATAACTTATCTTATACTCAAAAACAATAGCACGTGCGTGGCAAATGTAAATAAAAATTAAAATTTGCAACAACAAACATATACGGTACTACTTTTACAGCAACAAAATACACACAGTACCAGATTTACAGCAACAACCACACGGGATACTATTTGTAAAACAATAGCTGACGATCTTTTTGACCATATTCATATATATTTTATCGATATCAAGCGAATGACATTTGTAGTTTTTTAGTAAAATTAAAATATGAAAAGGAAAGAGAAAAAAAGGATTATCCCGAAAACTTTCAAAATAACGGTTTTTTTCTACTAAATCTATGCGGGTTGGCTCTTTCTAAACAGAATTCTGTCATTTAACAGAATGCAATACGTTGGTGTTGCAATTTAGCAGAATGCAATACGATGTGCTGCCATATTAGAACAATATGCAGCCGCAAAAATAGTATTTTTTTAACAACAGCTGTTTGTATGGCAATGTCTAAAGTGCAATTAAATTTGGCAGTACCCTTATTTTACACAGTCATTGGCCGTTCTATGCCACAAATTTTTTGCTTGGGAGTAATTTCTTTTTCTTATTCATTTCGTGCGATTAAAAGTATAAAGGGAAAGTAAGATGGAAGTTTTAATCCCCGAAAAGGTATGGAATGTTATTTATATTTATATAATATTTACTTGATTAAAAACAAATAATTTTATGCTTTGTTATACAAAAAAAAAAAA